>JANHAO010013193.1:0-15985 GCA_026873985.1 Saraca asoca
ATTTTTAATCTGTCTGGATAGTTGATTTGCAACTGTTTTGGTAATTAAAAAGAAGTAGAACTTCCCTGTGGGATCGACTCGTACTTGCCGGTTCTTTGTTACAACTACGCCGTGCACTTGCGGTAATTTTAAAACGTGCAGTAAGTTTGCAGCACATCATGTACACAACAAGCATTTCCTGATAATAACATGTTACCGTGGACGTAAGGTCCGGTGATATCCGGATTTGGCCGAATCACGTTAAAGAATACTATGTTCTTCTCCTTCTTCCTCCATTTTCTACACCAGGTTACAGATTAGGAGTCCATCGAATCTCTTCCCGTTGATCAAAGTTTGGGTCCTCCGTACGAACCAGATTTTGACTTCAATAGTATTTTTCTGATTAGATTGCTATCTTACAGTTTCCTAATTAAGGACCAAAGTCATTAGGAGGAGTGGTTTTGTTAAGAAGAAAAGATCAATGGATCAAGGAAGTTCTGATAATTATAATCCTTCTTAAAATAATTTTGCATTTTATTATATTACAATTACAATATTGAAAGGCTAAAGTTAGAAATTATTAAATTTATTTTAAAAAATGGTATCAAAACTTGACTAATTATGTGATTATGATGGATAAGATGTGGATTTTGTAATATAATTTTTATTTGAATAATATAATATACAATAAGTTATTTTGGTGGTCAGATATTCTATAAATCGTTAAATTTATTTCATAGATTTTGATATTAGATACATGATATTATGTATAAAATTTATTATGTTTAATTATACTAAATTTGATTTTAACTATATGAGAAATTGTGTCTTAAAACTTATTTTGTGATTATTTTTAATATAATGTAAATTCTAGAATTTGTGGTGATCATTGATTCTAAAATCAATCAGAATAGGTCAATACATTTGGCAATTTTTATAAAGTTAAAACTAAAAGTACATGGCTATAATCTAGTATGTTAACAAGTTTCTAAGCTTTAATAATTTTGGAAAAGTGGAAAATTTCTCCTTCAAATGTTTGAGTGAACAATAATAAGTTTTCTAGGTTATGAAACTTGTTAAAAAAATGGGTTTTGAAAACTTGACAATTTTCTTAAAAATTTTGTCAATTTTTTAATTGTTAGTGTAAAATGATTCATTACAAGCATGAATCTCGGGCTTACTTTAATAAAATTTAAATTGAAAATATTTTTAAAACTGGAGTATGTTGTAGTTTTATTACTATTTTTTTTGTTATTTTTGTTAATGAAAACTTCAATTTTTGAATGAGAATTTGATTGGGTTTAAAGGATTTATTATAAGCATGAATCTCAGGCTTACTTTAGTAAAATTTACATTGAAAATGCTTTTAAAATTGAAGTTATGTTGTTGTCTCATTACTAAATTTTTTTTATTATTTTTGTTAATGAAAACTTTAATTTTTGAATCAAAATTTGAGTGGGTTGAGTATGAAATTAAAAGAAGAAGAAAACCTAATCAAAATTACGTGTGAAAAATGACTTAAAAATATGTATTTTTTTTGAACTGAGTATTACTGAGTTTGAACTGGGTCAAATAACCCAAGTTGCAGGCCTAGCGAGAGGTTAAAGACAACCTCATTTACTATGGCCCATGACCATGCTAAGCAAGTGTGAATCACACACTACCTTTCCAATAGTTTTTTTGTGGTGATTTTTCCACTATTGGCCTCCACTCTTTGAGGTGATATTTTAGGATATTTTTTTTTCAATTTTTTTGAAAATAAAAAATTATTTAATTAATTTTTGTGTGAATTTTTTAATAATTAAATGATGTTATTTTAACAAAAAATTGTACCATATGATTTCTACAATTTTACCGATACTATGTAATTTTTGTAGAGTTATTTAATGATATTTGGATGTTGATTAATTTTGATCAATATGGAATATTATTATATGAATTATTTATGGCTCATATTATGCCATTAAATTTGTGTAATTGTGTTCCTTCATTTCATGGAATCAGTTACATAAAATTTTATTAAAATAAAATAGTTTTGTGTGGTACTCAGAAGAATACTGTATTAACAATATTACATGTCATTCAATATGGTATTATTAATATAGTTGTTGGCAATAATATAAGTGTAGGATTAAATGTTATATTCTTAGAATTTTAAATTCCTTTCGGAACTAAGTTCTAAGAATGTAATGTTTAATTCTTATTATTATATTACAAGGTTTTAAATACCCTTTCAGTATTAGATCTTATTATATAATATTGTGAATAATCAAAGATGTTAAATGAAATGAATTACGAGAACCAGGCAAAGTCATTAAAGTTATACATAGAGGTCACCAATCTTAATTCGATGCTTCATAAATAGGAGCCTGTCATAGATGTAAATTTAAGTGCTGATCCGAAAGCAAAACATGAGAAGTTCACACATTCAAACTGAGTGTGTTTGATGATCATGAAATATACTATGGACAAAACAATTAGACAGAGTATTCTTGAATTTGAGAATGCCAAGATTTTTCTTGAATCAATTTATGAAGTTTGATAAAGTTGAAAAATGTTACTACATTTCATTACTTGAAAAGAATGTATATGATGGTGTTAGTGGAGTGCATGAGCATATTTTGAAATTGGTTCATTATTATAACAAACTGAAAAACATGAATGTCGATCTGGGTGAAAGTCACTTAATCTGGCATGCACTAGAGTCATTACCTACAAAATTTGATGTTAAAGATGTCTAATTATATTTAGAAAGGCTAATGAATCATAAATGAACTGATTTCTATTATTGTACAAATAGAGAATTATAAGGAAGGAAAAGGTGAAAACAGTCAACCTAATTTCTCATGGATCGACTTTAAGGCACTAAAGAGACAACAAAAGGAAATTCTCTCATGATAAGAAAAATGATGGTGTGAAAATAACCGCTACAAGCCTAAGAAAGCTCAATTCAAAGGAAATTGTAGGTTTTGCAAGAAATATGGACACAAGAAGATAAACTGCTTTAAATATAAGAAGTGGCTTGAGAAATAGAAAGGCACTAAGAAACCTGAGGAAGCCAAATGATAGAGAATTGATTGTTCAGATTGGAAATGATGATAGAGTACAAGTGGAGCACATAAGAGATATTTCTTTATTTGTTGAACATGTCTTAGAACTTAAAAACATTGTTTACGTACCATCTATAAGGAGAAACTTGATTTCAGTTGTTGCATTGGATTTTAATGGATACTCTTGCTCTTTTGGTAATAGAAAGTTTCATTTACTGTATAATTCATATGTTGTTCGTTCCATTATGTTATCTGATGGGTTATATAAAATTGATTTGAATCCTAATTTTGCAAAAACAATTAATACTATGACTGGAAAGAAGAGAAGTAGAACCAATGAGAGTTCTTCAATGTTATTGCATAGGTGTTTAGCTCACAGTTCTAGAGAAAGAATATAAAGGTTAATAAAGGAAGGGGTTTTGCATGATTTAAATTTTTTAGATTATGACACTTGTGTAGATTGCATAAAGGGAAAACTTCCTGCTAGGACTAAAAAGGAAAAAGAAATAGAAAATAGGATGTTTTGGAGTTAATCTACACTAGCATAAGTGGAACCATTACACCTACTATCATTGGTGGTTACAAGCACTTTATCACCTTCATAGATGACTACTCCATATTTGGATAGATAGAATTACTCACTGAGAAATTTGAGTTACTGGATGCCTTTAAGTCCTTTAAAGTTTCAATTGAGCTTAAACTAGGAAAGAAGATCAAATGTGTCAACTTTAATAAAGGTGGTGAGTACTATGGTAGATATGATGAAACTAGAAGAAATCTTGGTCCATTTGTTAGGTATCTACAAGAATGTGGAATCGAGGCCATTTACACCATACTTAGATCATTGGAATAGCATGGCATAGCTAAAAGGAGAAACAAGACATTCATGGATATAGTAAGATGTATGCTTGCACATTGCTCATTGCCAGAGTTTCTATAGAGTAATGCTATAAAGATTGTTGCCTATATTTTGAATTAAGTGTTGAGTAAGTCTATACATAAGACTCCATATGAGCTGTTGATTGGTAAGAAGCCTGGTTTGAGGCACTTTCATGTCTAGGGTTGTAAGGCTGAGGTGAAACCATATATTCCCTCCACAAAGAAACTTGATTCAAGAACAATATCTAGATATTTTATCAGTTATTACACTAGTTTGAGAGACAACAAGTTTTATTTTTCTTACTTATTCTATCAAAGTTGTTGAATTAGATAGAGCTATCAATTTTGTGGATGAGTTAGATAATAGAAGTGAAATACCATGTATCACAACCTTCATAGAGGAAAGTGTTGTAATTCCACTAGCACCACAACATGCTGAATCATCTTCTGTCATCCTATAGGATGATCAAGTGCATCCAATTGTAGAGAATGTGGAACCAAATAAGTTGATTGATGAAATTCCATTGAGAAGATCTTAAAAAGTTTAGAAATTAGCAATCTCTAATAATTATTTGATTTACTCGCAAGAACTTGAATTTGATATTAGTGATTAGACTGATCCTATTACATTCTCACAAGCTATGTCCAGCTCAAACTCATCAAAATGGATAAATGCAATGGAAGATGAATTAATTTCTATGTATAAGAATCAGGTATGGGATTTAGTTGAGTTACCTATAAATTCTAAATCAGTCAGATGTAAATAGGTCTTTAAGACTAAGAGGGATGCTCAAGGTCAAATTGAGAGGTACAAGGCTAGATTAGCAACAAAAGGGTATACTTAGAGAAAGGGCATTGATTATAAAGAGACTTTTTCATCAGTTTCAACTAAAGACTCATTTAGAGTTGTTATGACGATGGTAGTTTACTTTGATTTAGAGTTGCATCAGATGGATGTCAAAATAGTTTTTTTAAATAGTGACTTACCAGAAACCGTGTATATGAAACAACCAGATAGTTTCCAAGAGAAGAACAAGGAACACCTTGTGTGTAAACTAAAGAAGTCCTTTTATGGCTTAAAACAAGTGTGTAGACAATGGTATCTCAAGTTTGATGAGATAGTAACTTTTCTTGGATTCAAGGACAATGATGTAGACCAGTGTATATAGATGAAATTAATTGCAGATAGTTCAATAATGTGAATATGTTGACTAAGATGAAACAAATGCTGTCACAACACTTTGAGATGAAAGATCTTGGGAATGCCTATTTTGTTTTGGGCATTGAGATTCATCGTGATAGATTTAAGGGTGTTCTTGGCTTATCATAATGATCAAATATCAAGAAAATTCTGAAGAAATTTAACATGATTACATGTTCTTAGACTTTTTCACCTATCTAAACAAGTGAAATCTTTTCAAAGACCGAGTGTTCTCAAAATGATGAAGAAAGACAAAAGATGAAAAATGTCCTATATGCGTCAGTCATAGGTAGCCTGATATATGCTCAGGTATGAACACAGCCTGATATAGGTTATATTGTTAGTGTAATGGGGAGATGCCTAAGTAATCCTAGTCAAAAGGACTGTAGCTAAAATAGTAATGAGGTAACTATAAGGTACTAAGGATTACATGCTGACTTACAGAAAATTGAGATATCTCATTGTTATAGTTTGCTTAGACTCAAACTTTGTAGGTTGCCTGGATGATCATAAATGAACATTTGGATGCATTTTTATGATGATAAGAGGAGTTATGTCATGGAAAAGTAACAAGCAATCCATTAGAACAACTTCTACTATGGAAGCAAAGTATGTCATATGTTTCAAAGCTACTTGTGAAGCTGTCTGGTTAAGGAATTTTATTATCGACTTCTCTATTGTTAAGAGCATCTCAAGGCCTTTAGCCATTTACTATGATAATTTTGTTGCTATGAACTGCTTTCTAAACAACAAAAGCTTTGTCTGTACAAAATAATTTGATGTAAAATATCATTTTGTGAGAGAGAAGATATGCAAGTGTGTCACTTGTATTGAGTATGTTTCCACGGATCGCATTGTTGTGGATCTGCTAACTAAAGGCTTAACTATTGGAATATATCATACTCATGTAAGTAAAATAGGCTTCACTAAGTCATTTGATGTTTTGGATTAGTTGGAGTATTGTATTGTTTTTGTTATTTATCTCAAGATATGTTAAAATGAAATATTCATAATTTTGCCATATATATTATTTATGCATGTTATTTGGTTATAACATGTTATTGAAGATATTTAGACACTATCTCATTATTGTACTGGAAATGTCGATTCTTGTTGATGGTAAAATCCAGTCAACAGGTGTAAGTTCAATGTTACCCCAAACTGCAAGTTGAGAGTCTAAGCTGATAGGAAAGAAAGAAGAAGAAGAAGAAGGAGAATAGCAAACACTAGAAGCTTTTATCATAGTTCGACTAAAGCCAATCAGCCCCTGCGTCTATGGTGAGTTGTGCTAAATTTGTTTAATGGTTTTTGTCTGTGAGACTCAATAGAGATACAGTGCTAAGTTACTATTCTGGCAAAGTGTCTGCATGCAATCTATTTTTCTTCTTTTTTTTTACAAAGCTCCCCCTTATTTATAAGAGAAAGGAGGGTTAAAAGTGTAAATTGACAAGTAACAAAATGATTATTTTCATTGCATTGGGTAATAAATACTTGGCGTATGATAATAAATACTAAGAAAATCATTGTCAGATTGTTAGGGGCTGATGTGTCAGTTCCAGAGGCTGAGCTATCAATTGGGAATATGTGCCCTTAGTTACTGACTAGGCTTTCGTATTGATGCCTAACTCGCTATCTTAGTGACCTGGACTTGTGTTAGACAATCTATTGACCAAAGGAGTTAATCCCATTGCTGACCTCACCTAAAATGAATTTGTGAAGGATGGTCAGGGTGTTGTGCTCTGCTTAGCAAGTTGGTGCCCTCTTTAGCGAGCTGGGTGTGCTCATTGACCTTGCCATGTGTCTTTAGTTCGTAGGTAATGAGTCGGTATCCCGCTAAGTGACCTCAATCGTCAAGCGATCTAGGCCTCCTTTTCAGCTGGGCTTTACTTCTTATTGGGCCTTAGCCAGTCCATTTTGAGTATTTCGAAAAGTACTCATAGCATCAAGCCTCCTAAATCTCAGTTTACTTTGCGACTAGGAGTTGTACTCTACTGGTAAAGTTCTTGCTCATAGTTTGTAGCATTGTTGAGTCTTTCATCTACAGTTCATTGTTAAGTTAAAGGTTTCTGCTTATAGTCTGCTATGTTATCATTATGGGTCCCAGTCTCTCACTTCATTTGTACCAAGCTGTGTATCCTATCGTGGATGTTCTCTAGCTATTGGCATGATTGTCTTGCTTTGTTATGGATCATTCAATTTGGTACGGTTAGATATTCTTCAAATTCTTCGATGAAGTCAGGCTCATCTATATAAGACATAGGAAATCCTCTCCCTTTCTTTACAAAGTAGCTAGATGAGTGCATTGGATGATCCCCTCATACTTTTGAGGCTTTGGCCTACATCTTCATGTTTTGAGGCATGAGGCTGCGAGGTATGAATGGTTCACTGCACGTGGTTTTTACAAGGTATTCTTCCCTAAGAACTCCGGGAACTTGCTTGTAACCTCTTCTTAGAGCTAACTAGTTTAGCTCCCCCCTTTTTTGTTCTTTTGTCCTCTGGCAAGCTAATTGCTCAGCTTCTGGCCGCAACGAGGAGTTGTAGGGCGGAGGGAGAAGCTTCCAGCTTTGGAGGAGGCTTGGGCAGAGGAGCTGGAACTGTTCGATTTATTTGTTGGTCTTGTGACTTGTTGTAACTCAGTCCTTTCAATTGGGTTTTATTATCCTCTTGTCCGATGGTACCAAGTGTCTCTGAATCTCCAGGCAGCATGATGAAGTGAAGGATGCTTTCTTTGCTCAAGAGGACCAGGGAAAACTTATACAGCCTCTCTGCTTGCACTTGACGCTATTTCTCCCGTTTCAGGCACCCCAGGGGATGCTCGACTTAGATGGGCTATCAGCTCAGGTGAAGGCGGGGCTAGACTAGTTTTATGTGTCATAGCTGCAAGCTCACGAACATTTAACCTTTCTTTAGTCAATTATAGGCTTGTTTTGTCTTGTATTCTCAATCCTTTATGTAGTTTTACCCGTTGAAAGAGGTTTTGTAATGATACTTTGCCTTTTATTGTTCTTTTTGACTATGCCATCACAACGATTTCATAGGTTACTGTTGGCAACATTGGTCCCTACAAATCATAACTCGGAAGTCGTTAGGTAAGGTGAGTGCTCGTTAAGCCAATTGGCCTTGAGCAATATTAATCAAACTAATACGAAAAGGGACTCTAGTCAATAAACTATGACTTTAAGAGGATATATGCCATATTTGGGTGACTAATCGGTCGTGTCAATTTATTTCAATCGACAATGGTATTGAGCATCAGAGTGCCTTTATTGAACGTGAGCTTAGGCACTGCATCGTTAAAGTGCTTCTACCAGTGTGAGGTGAGATGCCTACATTGGTTGCATAGACGCATCTTAGCTCACGTAAGAGTTTGGTGCTACAACACTTCTTAGATGCAAGGTCTTGACGGGCTATATGAGAGTGTTTTAATCCATGCAAGAGTTTGGTGCCACTGGCACTTCTTGGACATGACTTCGATATTATCCGCGCAAGAGTTTGGTGCTTGAGGCACTTCTTGGACACGACTCGCACAAGAGTTTGGTGTGTGGCTAGCACTTCTTGGACATGAGGTTTGAGTTGTCTGTGCAAGAGTTTGGTGCTTGAGGCACTTCTTAGACACAGCTCACACAAGGGTTTGGTGCATGACTAGCACTTCTTGGATGTGAGGTTTGGGTTATTCATGCAAAAGTTTGGTGCTTGAGGCACTTCTTGGACGTGGCTCATGCATGGGTTTGGTGCATGGCTAGCACTCTTTGGACGTGAGGTTTGAGTTGTTTGTGCAAGAGTTTGGTGCTTGAAGCACTTCTTGGACGTGACTCGCATAAGGGTTTGGTACATGGCTAGCACTCCTTAGACGCGAGGTTTGAGTTGCTCACGCAAGAGTTTGATGCTTGAGACACTTCTTGGATGTGGCTCACGTAAGGGTTTGGTGTATGGCTAGTACTCCTTGGTCATGAGGTTTAAGTGTTTAGAGTCATGACCCGCTACTTGCAATCTGAAATTCCATGAGCCATTTGGCATGCTTCTGCTAGCTCCGTAAGGGACAATCCAATTTGCCATAGCTAGGCCATCATGATTACTCCTACCTTTGGCATGTGTGCATGCTGCTGTTGTCAGTTAACTACTGGCACTTGCTGAATCGTTAGATCGTGGGTAGCTGATGGGTTCCTAGATCTGACGGTAATGCTGTGTGCTTTATAAACTAAAAGGGCTTCTCTCTTCCCCTTCACTTGCCATTTCAAACTTGAAGTTCTTGAATTTCTTGAACTTGTTCTTTTCATCAGCCGCTACCATCATTCTCATCATCCACTACCACCAGCATCGCTTTTGTTCCCTGGTGGTTGCTTGGGTTCCGTTCACTAGAAAATATTTTCGCGTTCATCCTCATACCTTTTATTTCAGTCAACTATGGTAAGTCTTCCTTCACTTTGCCATTTCTGAATTTTTTTGTTCTGTAGTTTAAGGTTTATCTACCATTGTTTGAGGGATAAAAGCATTAGTTGGTTGAGGTTGATTGTTTGTGAATTTTCTTTTTTGTCTAGCTTAGTTTGTTCGATCGGCTCTATTAGCGGACTCTTGGTTTTCTAGTTGCCATTTCGAGTTTAGCACCCGTTATTTGGACTTCATGATCCAATCTTGTCCGCTGGAGTCCAGGTCATAAATAGGTGGTTTGGGGTGTTCATGGCCTGTCATATAGGAAGTTATTAACCTTTGTTTTAAGGCTTAGGTAGGATATGGTTGTAGCAACCTAACCGATCTTTTTCCCTTTTTGTAGATGGGCACAGGTCATAGATGCCGCTATTAACAAAGTAGGAGTGAAGCTTGGCTTCTTGGCCCAGAAGGTGAGGCTAACGCGATGTCCTAGTGAAGTGACCTCAAGGGGTGGGGAGGTCGCTAGGGATTTTGCTACTCATCCTGATCCTGTTGGGGTCTAGGAGGTTACTACAGGCTCGCGACCTAGTCATCACATATTTAGTCTATATGTTTCATCCATTTGTTTTCATGAGCTTTAGGTTGTAGTCCGTACGTATTGGCTTCCCAATGGATGCAACCTTATGATACCTTCTTTGGATGACTATACGGCCTATCCACCTTCAGGGTTCATTGCTATTAGCTTCTTGTACCTTGTTGTGGGGCTTAGGTTCTCGATACACCCTTTATTGTCAATTTTCTAAACAAAGTGAGACTTAGCCTAGCTTAGCTCACTCCCAATTCTTCCACCACCTTCAGTTGAAGTTCTGTGTTACTTGTTTAGCCTTAGGTGTGCGAGCACGTTGGATGGGCTTTATTACCTCACAGCTTGGCTAATAGTGCACAAGAAGATCTTGCCGCAAGGGGACACCAAAAGGAAATCTAACGTGGGGCATTACAGAACCCGTTAGTTTTACATCTCGTACCCCTCCCTGTGTAATCTCAAAAATTTTAGATTTGTCATTACTCTTGGTAAGCAAGCTTAAAGTCATGAGCTTAATAGTTTATTCTCATCCACTTTTGATTCTAACTTGTCTTCTTTTGTAGTTGGGACTGGTAGGAAGCCAACTTTTCAAGCTGAAGAGCTAGGGGTCTTAGATCGGTTTGCTTCCTCAAACGATCTCGAAAAGGACTTTCATTTCAATGAGGACCTCCTTTGCTTCCACAAGCTTGCTTCAGCCAAAGGCATCAAAGTTACCAGGGAGATAGGCATCTGTCCAGTGGTACTAGTTCACCCAGCCAACTTTGCAGATTATGACAAGATGTTGGAGCTCGTTCTAAGGTTGCCACTATCTGATGACGAGGAGATCTCTCCAGACCTCGATGTTGTTGTAGCCCCCACTACAGAAAGTTAACCCTTGGCTTCGGTGATAGTGCCTTTACAAGAGCCAACTCCTACTCCTTAGCCTGAGGTGGCAGTTGAAACTGAGGTTGCCACCCCTCTCAAGCCTTTTGCCAAAAGACATAAGGTAGACAAAAGGAAAAAGCAAGCCGCTCCTCGTAAGTGAGAAGTGTCAAAAGCCAAAGTTATGGAGCTACCCGCCAAACCTAGCTCTAAGACAAGGGAGTAGACCGAGGTTCTTATTGATAATATCGACATGATTGTGGGGTCTCAAGATAGGATTCAAGTGTTGGAGGCCGAGGAGTTCACTCTTGGGAGACTAGTGGGCTATGCGGCTTGTCATAATCTGGTGGTAAGTGAAGTCTTTTCACTTTGGTTCTTTTGCTCATTTTGCAATCTGACTTGGCTTTGACTTTTCAGGATTTGCTCACAATAATGAAAATTGATGAAGCACTCCTAGCTTACAACAAGGAGAAGGAGGACATCGAAAGTAAGTTGACTGCTGCCTTTATCAAGGTGCTAGATTTGAAGGAGAAGGTCAAGAGTGCTGAGGCTACCTTATCCCATGCAAAAGTGGATTGTGAGGTCGCTGTAATGAATCTTGGCCTAACTTCCAATGACTTGGCCAAGGCAAAGATTGACTTGGAATTGTCCACCCATCAAGCCAGGCCAGCAGTGAGGTTGGTTGAAGTTACAGAGTAGTGGGCTGGATCTATGGAGTAGTGGGCCAAAGTGGCGGATTGGGAAGCTGAGGTTGCTGAAAAGGTGTTGGAGATAATTAAGTGGGAGGTTACTCTCACAAAGGAGGAGGTCACCAAGGTTAGGGTGAAGACCGCTTCATTGATAAAGAAGGTAGAAACCAAGACTTATGTTGCCTTCTTTTACACTCTATGGGAGCAACACCCAGAGTTGGATTTCTCCTTCTTCGACCAGCAAGCCATCAAGGTTGTTGAATGCTACAAGATGAGGGCTGCTCAGACTGGCTCTTCCAGGAAGGAAGTGGACTTTGTCATTGAAGCTTCTCTTGCTGGAGGCACTACCTAAGGGGAAAGTGATTCCTAGATTGCTGAAGCTATTGGTGCTCCTACGGGGGATGTCCCTGATGCTCCTCTCCCTAGTCCCCAACCTCAAGAGGGTCTGATTCCTGATGCTCTAGCTCTTTAGGCTATGAGCCTTGTACTTTTTGGTTTCCTTTTGAATTTTGTGATGTAACTCTTAAACTTTGTATGAGCTTATTCTACAAGGGATCAAATGAAATTTTACTTACTTTTCTTTGATTTTCGTATTTGAATATACGAGATGATAAAATTTAGTGCGAGAATGAAAATTTGATGAATCACTTTAACAAACACTCTTTAAATGATACATCACTTCTCGTGTAGGACTTTATTGAAACCTTTATTTTATACATATAAAAATTTAAAGAATTACATGAATATTTGGGCTTACTAATTTTTACAAACAATGGGGGACTTCATTGATAATATCGACGAAGATGCTTGGCGTTCCAAGCCCAAGGAAACTCTGTTCCTTCCATATCTGCCAAATGATAAGCCCAATCACCGATAACTCTCTTAATTATGTATAGGCCTTCCCAGTTTGGCCCCAGGTCCCTTCGCTAGCTTTATTCACTCTTGGAAGGACAAGATGCAGGATGAGATCGCTAGGCTTATAGCTCCGAGCTCATACCTTCCTCACAATGCACTATTGGTAGGTCATGATTCTGAGGCAGGCTTTCTCCCTCGTTTCTTTTGCAAGATCCAAATTTGCGACAAGCAGTTGATCATTGTCTTTAGGATTAGAAGTGGCCCTTCACTGAGATGCCACTTCAAGTTCTGTGGGAATTATTGCTTTGCACCCATTTACCATTGAGAAGGGGGTCTCTCCTATGGCAGTGCATATTATGTTTCTATAAGCCCATAACACCTTTGGTAGTTCGTCCACCCATGCTCCCTTCTTAGCCTCCAACTTTACTTTCAAGATCTGTTTGATGATCTTGTTGATGGCTTTAACTTGCCTATTGGCCTGTGGATGATCTATGGCTGAGAAGTTTTTCGTGATTTTCAGATCATGGCAGAACTTGATGAACTACTCGCTATTAAATTGAGTCCTGTTATCAATTATAATCTGCTGAGGGACTCCAAATATGCAAATAATGTTACTTTACATGAACCTTTCGATCTTCATAGATGAGATCTCAATAACCTCTTTCGCCTCTGCCCATTTGGTGAAGTAATCCACAGCCATTACTGTGTGTTTGCAATTGCCATGGGCTATTGGTAAAGGTCCAATTAGGTTTATGCCCTAGATCGTGAAGGGCTATGGATTAACCATCTGTCGTAGGTAGGCCAGCAGAGCTTGTGGAATCTTTGTGAACCTTTGACATTTATCACACCTTCTGACGAGGTCGATAGTGTCCTGTTTCATCATGGGCTAGTAGAACCCCTGTTAGAGAGCTTTTTGAGCTAGAGATAGCCCCCCGACATGGTTTCCACGATGTCCTGCATGGATTTCCTCCAGAATAGTATCATGATCACTGCCATCTATGTATCTCAAAAGTAGGGTGGAGAACACTCTTTTATACAACATGTCATCGTGGATGCAGTATCTGGTTGCTTGAGCTCATAGTCGTCAGGCCTCGAGCTTATCCTCCGGTAGCTTGTCATCTTGTAAATAATCCAGGACTGGGTTCATCTAAGAACCTGGTGCTTTGGTAATTGTCATTATGACATATTCTGCTTAATGCTTGGGGATGAAAGGACTTCAATTGGGAGCACCCCCAGGAAGTCAACATCTTCGATCATAGCCAAACAAGTTAAAGCATCAGCATGTGCATTTTGAGCTCATGGTATTTGGTTGACTTCATTCTATTGAAAAGAATTCAATGACTTTTGGACTTTTTGGAGATAATTTGTCATCTTTGACCTTCGGGTTTGGTATTTGCCCCTTATGTGGTAGACAACGAGCTGTGAATCACTAAAGATCCTTAGTCTTTCAGCTCACACCTCCTTGGCTAATTACAGCCTGGCTAACAACGCTTCATACTCGACCTTGTTGTTGGTAGCTTGGAAACCAAACCTCAAAGCACAAAGGATTTTATGTCCCTCTTGGCTAATAAGGAGTACTCTTGTTCTGGCCTTTTGATTACTCGATGACCTATCCATGTACAACTCCCACTATGGGGCTTTTGAAGTTTCTACCTTTTCTTACATAGGCCCCGTGAATTCTATAATAAAGTTAGCCAGAGCCTGTCCCTTGGTTGTTGGTCTGGGTTTGTATTTGATGTCAAATTGGGCAAGCTCAATTACCCAAATTAGCAACCGACCTGAAGTGTCTGCCTTTTGTAAGACTTACCTAAGTGGAAATTGGGTGAGAACCTTTATGCTGTGGGCTTGGAAGTAGGGTCGCAGCTTCCTTGATGCATGACCAGGTAGTACACGAGCGTTTCCATAGGTGAGTACCTAGTCTCGGCATTCAGCAATCTCTTTCTCACATAATAGATAGGGAGCTGAGCTCCTCCCTCTTACTGTATTAGGGCTATGATAAGGGCATGTTGGGACACCCCAAGTATATGATCATCTTCTCACCCTTTTTTGATTTGGATAATAGTAGAGCTCATCTGAGATATTGTTTGAGTTCTTGAAAGGTGACCTCGCATTCTTGCATCCATTCAAACTTCTTCGCCTTCTTCAAGATATCAAAGAAGGGAATGCATTTGTCCGTTGCCTTTGAGATGAATCTACTGAGCACCACTACTTGGCTGTTCAAGCTCTCCACATCTTTGGCTCCAATGGGGGATCGCATGTCAAGGAGAGCTTTAATCTTTTCTAGATTTGCTTCAATCCCCCTGTTATTCACTATGAAGCCGAGGAACTTCCTAAGGCAACTTCGAATGCCTACTTAAGCGAGTTTACTTTCATCTAGTACCTCCTCAAAATCTGGAACATTTTGTTCAGATTATAGATGTGGTTGGCAAGCTACTTGGATTTCACCAACATGTCATCCACGTACACCTCCATTGTTTTGCCGATCTGCTCTAGGAACATCAGGTTCACCAATTGCTGATAAGTTGCTCCTGCATTTTTGAGCCCAAAGGGCATTACTTTGTAGCAATATAGCCAGTGATTGATGATAAACAGGGTGTGCTTTTCGTCCTATGTGGCCATTAGGATTTGATTATACCCCAAGTAGGCATCCATGAAGCTGAGGAGTTCATGTCCCATTGTTGCATCTATAAGCTGATCGATCCTCGCAAAGGAAAGCTGTCTTTTAGGCATGCCTTGTTTAGGTTGGTGAAGTCTATGCATGTCCTCCACTTTCCATTTTTCTTTTTCATAAGGATGGGATTAGCAACCCAAGTAGGGTAGTGGGCTTCTCAAATAAATTTGTTCGCTAACAGCTTGTCCACCTCTTCTTTCAATGTGGCATAACATTCGGTAGTCATCGACCTTCTCTTTTGGCAAACTGGCTTGTACCATTGTGATGTTTTATCACTCAATATATGCAAGTGCACATAGTCAATAAGTAATATAGAGTGAGTAAGTATTGTCTTCACAAGGATTGAATTTCTTGCAACTTAAATGTAAAAATCCAATTAAGCAAAAAATAATTTCTTGAGCTAATGAAGATGATTAAAAGAGCAAAATAACAATGCTAAACTACACTACTGATGATTCAAGAAAAGAGGTACTGAATGTCTACGAATTAAGGATTAGTATGTAAATTGGCCAGTTTAGATTAATGAATCCCTTTAACATGTAATTTCTGCTTAGCTGCTATAGTAATGCTACAGCAAATTTCCCAGTAAACTAGAACTCATGATAGCACATGTGAATTTTCAAATTCCAACATGTTGAAAGCTCTTAAATTAGATTAAACATATTCCTATGCTAATCCATATTTTAGAGCACAATTTTCAGCACCAGTTCCTTAGGGTTTTGTAAGGTAAATAATATATTTCTATATCATCTACAAATCAACAACAGGTAACAGTTGAACTTGCATCATTCAAGCTATGTCCAATAACCTCAATCTTTCCAGATTTGAAGTTATTTCTATATCCCATCA
>JANHAO010013194.1:0-16010 GCA_026873985.1 Saraca asoca
ATGTCTTTTACATAAAAGGTTATGCTTTGACCAAGTCAAATATGACTCTAATCATAGGGAACAATAAAGGCTTGTGTTGGGCATTTCTGAAAATGTAGTTAGGCATTCCCTAATCAAGATAGGATTCATTACCACTATTTAGAGTTGATATCTGACGATCATTCAATGAATTAGTTTGACTCAATAAATCCTTACGTAAGGTAGAATTGAGACTCAAATGGGATTTGAGTGCTCAAATTTGTTTAAGTCAAATAATTCACGATATTGAGAAACTATGATTAGTTATAAAGGTTGACTGTCATCCATATCTTTAACTAATCTAGATATAGGTAATGAAGGGATTGTATCATGAATTGAGATCATTCACAGATAGGCCTGTCACCTTATTGACTCCTACCAAAATTTGGGTAGTTATAATGGCTTGCTAGAGTCTGTTTATAGCTTAAAGTCCAAGTGATTAATTTGGAGAAATTAATATGCCTTCAAATGGTTTGAAGGGCATTTTGAACTTTTGTCAATATTTTGGGGGCCTATTGGGTCACACGCATAACGGGAAACAATATGGCCAAAGTGTGGATAAATAAGATATCCAGGGACCAAACTATAAAAGAGCAAAAATCGTTGGGATTGAAAATAGTTTTCAGGAACTAAAATGTAATTTACTGAAATTATAAGGGTTGAAATGTAATTTAGTGAAACTACAGGGGTTGTTTTGTAAAATGGAAAATTGTTTTCCTATAGCCCAATATGACGTCATTTTGGCCATTTATAGGCTGAACAAAACGATGTTGTTTCAGCCCTTCTCCCTCTCCTTTTTATATTCGACTACAAATGTTGTGGCCAAAGGGAATGGCTTCTTCGGTGAGACTGAAAATAGAAGAGGAAAAGCCAGCAGTTCAGTCCGATTTTGAGCTCCAACGTAAGCTAGCACTTGGTGTGGAGTTCTTGAGGCCATTTGAGGGAGTTTTCTGGTGTGGATCACCAATGGAGGCAGGACATTTTGACTACTACGGTGACTTGCCATTCGGCCATTCGCTACGTTTGAGCTAGAATCAAAGGTTAGTTTAGCTCTCTTCTTACTCTGATTTATGTTTTATGCTATTATATAACCTCAAACCAACGGGATCTGAAGTGGGTTTGTTTGGCCCTTTTGAAAAAAAAAATTGAAATTTTCAGCTAGCTTGGACCGAGCAAACCCAACAATTCATCTCTTACCAAATATGCAGAGATATTTTCCTCAAATATCATATTCTAAATCCTATGTTACTTCTTGCTCGTTGTGTCATTCTTATAGTACCTTAACGTTTGGAACTTCTCTTGATCTTAGTTTTCAAACTTGCTAATTGAGAATAGTTATTGGTTACTCTTCATATGTCAATTTGGTGTCCAATTGTATCGATTCCTCCTTGATAACATGACATTTATTCGGAACATATTTCCTTAACATAGAGACATGGAATATCAGGTGAATTCCTTGCATTTCAAATGATGAGTCTAATTGATATGCTATAGCTCCTATGCGTTTAATGATTTTAAATGGTCTAATACACTATGGCGTTAGTTTTCTGTTTTTGCCAAAATGTAAAACTCCTTTTATAGCAGACACCTTAAGAAACACTTGATCATCATCCTTGAAATCCAATTCCCTTTTTCTCTTATTCAAGTATGATTTCTGCCAGTCTTGAGCCACCTTCATTCGATTATGGATCAATTGTACTTTCTTAATGACATCTGCTACAAGATGTGGTCCTAACAACCTTGCCTCTCCAGGCTTAAACCAACCTATCAGAGACCTACATCTTCTCTCATACAATGCCTTGAATAGAGTCATTTGAATACTAGATTGGTAACTATTATTATAAGCAAATTCAATAAATGGCAAATCTTTTTCCCAATTCTTTTCAAATTCGATCACACATGCTCAAAGCATATATTCTAAAATGTGAATTGTTCACTTTGATTAACCATTTGTCTGCGAATCAAAAGTGATACTAAATTGCAATTGGGTACCCAAGGCTTGTTGGAATAACTGCCAAAAACAAGAGGTAAATTGAGTACCATGATCCAAAATAATCATCAATGGCACACCATGTAAAGGAACTATCTAATTAAGATATATCTACACACATTAAGCAGCCAAATAAATCATTTCAATTGGTAAGAAATGAGCCAATTAAGTTAAGTGATTAATAATTACCTAAATCGAATCATAACCTTTTGGCAACTTTGGCAACCCAACTAAAAAGTCCATCATTATGCTTTCTCATTTCCATTTCAAAATTTTGATAGATTGATGTAATCCTGCCAGACTTTGATGTTTCACTTTTACTTTGATGTTTCAAAATTTCCATTTCAAGCACATCTCATTTCATGCCTTCCCACTAGAACGCCTCTTTCAAATCATGATACATCTTAGACACTCCCAAGTGCATGGTATATGATGAATTATAAGCTTTATGTAGCAAATCCTCATGAACACTAGAGGGAATCCATAATTGTCCTTCCTTTTTAAGCACTCCTATTTCGTCAACTACAAATTTAGAGTTCAGTTACACCTCCACCCTTTGTCTAAGAATTACATACTATGGGTCTTGTTTTTGAGCTTCCTTAACACGATTGACCATCACAGATTGTATCATTATGAGAGCTGAAATTAAAGTTTGATTCGGAATTGTTAGTTGCACGATGAGCTGCTCAAATTATGGGTAGAAACACATTAATTTTTCTTCTTTGGAAAGAAGACAAGCCAAATTACTTGTTGATTTGCAGCTTAACTCATCTGCTACTACATATGTTGTCAATGGTGGAATTTGGTTTTACCTAAGTCCAGCCAACAAGAGGTTCTTTTGGGACTCGAACTGTTTCTTGGGCATGTGGGTTTGAAAATGGAGAGAATGGAGGAGGAAGAGTGGAGGTTTTTAACGTGATTTGGCAAAATCAAGTGGCACTGGTCCTTACGTCCAGGGTGGAGCTTTTATTAATCTTAAAGAGAATTTTTATAGAGTTTCTGTTTTGGCTTCGGGGCCTCCCTCTACAAAAAGTTCTTCCCTCATATTTATAGAGAAAAGGAGGGTATAAGTATAATTTTACATGTTATAATGTGTTACATCATATAATAAATGTACAAGACTCCCTAGACTACTGCAGAATGGTTTTTGCAGGTTTGCTTTCTATCGGTGGAGCCTGGTGGGTTGCTTCTTGTAGACGGGCATCAGAAATTGTCCAAGGGTGCGTGCTTCTGGTCTTGGGAATGGCAAACTACCAGCTGGGTGAGGTGCTGTGTGCTATAAGCTTTGTTCAAGGTTGTTGCTATTCTAGGCCAGGGGAGGTCATCCACACTTGGCAAAGTGAGCTCGCTCTAGTGAACCATTAGCTATGTGGTTAGACTCTGGTGTGTTCGGGCCTTATTCTATCTTGGGACTTGTGCTTTGTGTCCTGGTTATCTGACCTCTTAGCATAGCGACCTAAGCTCTTCACCTCCCGGCCTGGCTATCTAAGCTCGTACCATAACAATCTGACTGTATTGAGTCAGCAACCTCAGAATGTAGTGACCTGGGCCTTCGTTTATTAGACTTGCTTGCTGGGCTTTGCCATCCGATTTCGTAGTACCAAAATTCACCTATAACATTAGCCCCTAGCTTGTAGTTTGCTCTGAGGACTGGAAGCTAGAAACTTTATTAGAAAAAACTTGTGTGTGCCTTTTACAGCGTTACCATCTCAGGTTCCTATCTTATTGCTTCTTTTGTGCACTTAAACCTGATGGTTTTGAATCGTGTGAGTCATATTTAGGCAAGCTTGAGGTGGGACACTTATGGTTCATCACACTTGAACTCAACTAGCATTCAGGTTGCCTGGGTTGGTTTGCATGTATGATTCTATTGGCAATTTTGTTGCTCAGTTCTTGGGCATTCTTGTTACTTGTGAAATAACAATCTTGTTATGCAATTTCGTGGTAGGCTCGTTGCTCAATGAGATGGCAAGCTTGTTGTTCTTTGCTCGTCTGGGATAGCTTAAGCATCGCTCTGTGGGATAGCTTGTCTCATGTCACTTGGTGGGAGAGCAAGCTTGCTACTCAGTCTTAAGATAACTCTGCTGTACAGTGGAAAGGTAAGCTCATTGCTTGGTTTCATAGCAATCTCATTGCATGGTGGAACAGGAATCCTTACCGAGTAGGTTATGCTCACTTTGTGTCCTTATCACTCAGCAATCTCGATAGATGGGATTTCAGACTTAGTAAATTGTCCTCATTATAGAGGGTTGTCTCTGGTCGGGATCTCATTGAGGGTGTTGGGACTATTATTATCTTGCAGGGTGCACCACGTAGTCTCATAGGCGATTTTGATGAGATCTTCAATGGCATCTCTGAGTGCCCAACATTTCAAGATGTTATGGCTAACCTTGTTGTGATAAGCGCAAAATCCGTTTAGGTCCTTATTCTTGCTGGAGCCTTTTAAGGGTTTAGGTCTCCCAAAATCTTTCTTGTCTCGCTTCGTCATGAAAATCCTATCCTGAGTGTCAGACGGGATGCTATAGTTTTCATGACAACCTTAGCGTAAAGGCCACTTATGCTTGGCTCTCTTAGCGAGTTGATGGCTGGAGGGATCACCCACATTCTCAATGTTCCTTTTGTTTTAGGCAGAGTCATTCACTTCATCCTTCTGTTCAGGCCTCTTTGTGCCAAAAGTTTCTTCCCACCTGATCTGTTTGGTAACACGCTCATAGAATTTAGCAAGATCTCTTACTAGGGACTTGTACAGGCTCTTATACAGCTTTCTATCTTTGCAGAGTCCCGCTGAGATTGCTATTAGGATATTCTCATCTAAAGGATTTTCTACAAAGTTGGCTTCACACCTGAATCTAGTTATGTAATTCTTTAATGTCTCATGTCAATACTAGAAGATCATAGTGAGATGGCAAGGAGGTGTGAGCTGTCTCTTTAGCATTTGATACTGATCGAGGAATTTCTTTTGACACTCTTCCTAACTACCAATGCTACAAGCTGGGAGATTTTTGAACCATGCTCGTGGCAAGGCCCCCAAGGTGGCTGGGAAGACACGACACTTAATTAGGGGATCAGATGTTTGGAGGTCTATCTGGTAGTTGAATGCATCTAGGTGGTCACGTGGATCGCTTTCCCCATCATATAGCAGAACTGTGGGGACCTTGAGCTTGTGAGAGAGAGGCAGTGCTTCGATTTCTTTTAAGAAAGGCGAGCTCTCCCTGTAGCGAGCTTGATCATTTTGAGCTCAAGGGCATTCCTTAGGCTGCTTTATCCATTAAAGGAGTTCCTCTATTGTAGGGCCATGTGCTCTAGACTACGGGCTGAGAGATTGCTGATTTGTCTTTTCCTACTCGCGAGAGCAGTGACTTGAAGTGTGTCTTTGATCAATCCCGTGCAAGCTTTCAGTTCAACGTGAGCTTCTACATCATTGACTGCTGTGGTTCTCAGAAGATCAACGAGCTTCTGATTTCATTCACTGATTGGAAGAGCGAGCTGAATTAGAGTGTCGATGCGTTTGCCTAGACAATCTTTCCTCTCGGACTTCTTCACACAACTGCTGGAGTTACGCAGTGATCTCTTGGCTCTGCATTTGGACCAATATTTTCATTGTCTTGCCAACTCCTTCACCGTGTACTCAAATGTTTGCTAGAGTTAGTGAGTTATTTATGCTCCCTCGGTTCCAAGAATAGTAGCAAGCTGGTGATGAGTATCGGGAGGTAGATAGGAGGTGTTTCTTGTAGCAGAGGATTCTATTGGCCGAAAGGCCTGAATGCTGGAGCTTCTTGTGGTTCTTCCTCCAGCCATTGCAACTAGCTAGAGAAACAATACAAAACACAAAAAAAGTCAAAAAATAGATGAGTCCCCATAGATGGCATAAAAATGTTGATGGCAAAATTTGGTTCTACCTAAGTCTAGCCAACAAGAGGTTCTTTTGGGACTCGAACTATTTCCTGGGCGTACAGGGTCGAAAGTGGAAAGAATGGAAGAGGAAGAACAGAGATTTTTAACATGGTTCGGTAAAAACCAGGTGGCACCGGTCCTTACGTCCATGGTGGAGCTTTTATTTATCTTAAAGAGAATTTTTATAGAGTTTCCATTTTGGCTTCGGGGCCTCCCTCTACAAAGAGCTCTTCCCTCGTATTTATAGAAGAGAGGAGGGTACAAGTATAATTTTACATGTTATAATGTGTTACATCAGATAATAAATGTACAAGACTCCCTAGACTACTGCAGAATGGTTTTTATAGGTTTACTTTCTATCAATGGGGCCCGGTGGGCCACTTCTTGTAGATGAGCATCAAAAATTGTCCAAGGGTGCGTGCTTCTGATCTTGGGCATGGTGAACTGCCAGCTGGGTGAGGTGCTGTGTGTAGTGAGCTTTGTTCGAGGTTGCTGCTATTCTGGGCCAGGGGAGGTCATGCACGCTTGGCAATGCAAGCTTGCTCTAGGTGAACCGTTGGCTATATAAGTTAGACTCTGGTGTGTTGGGGCCTTATTCTATCCTAGGGCTCACGCTTCATGTCCTAGCTATTTGACCTCTTAGCACAGTGACCTGAGCTCTTCACCTCATGGCTTGGCTGTCCAAGCTCGTACCACAATGATCTAACTGTATTGAGTCAGCGACCTTAAGATGTAGTGACCTGGGCCTTTGTTTATTGGACTTGCTTGTTGGGCTTTGCCATCTGGTTCCGCAGTACCAAAATTCACCCATAACATATGCCTTGCCAGGATGATACATTATCAAACATTCATAATCTTTTACTAGTTCCATCCATCTTCATGGTCAAAGATTGAGATCTTTTTGCTCAAAGATATATTTCAAGCTTTTATGGTTTGTATAAATTTTATATGTCTCTCCATATAAATAATGTTTCTATATCTTTATAGCAAAGACTATCGTTGCCATTTTTAAATCATGCATAGGATAATTTTGCTCATGTTTCTTTAATTATCATGACACGTATGCGATTACTCTTTTGTTTTGCATCAACATGCATCCTAGTCTAATTCGTGAAGCATTATAGTACACCACGTAACCACTTGATCCAGATGGTAACAATAGCACTGGAGTTATCATCAAACACTTCTTTAGCATTTGAAAGTTTTCTTCACATATGGATGTCCATTTGAAACACACACCCTTTTGAGTTAATTTAGTCAACAACACATAGATCTTGGAGAAATATTTAAAAAAAATTCAGTAATATCCAGCTAATCACAAAAAACTTCAAATTTATGTAACCATCATAAACCTGAGCTAACTCTCTATGGCTTCTACTTTTTGAGGGTCAACTCATATCCCTTCTTGCAATACTACATAACCAAGAAACTTGACACTAGTCACCCAAAATTCACATTTATAGAGTTTCACATAAAGTTTATGCTCTCACAGAGTCTACAATATTATCCTCAGGTGTTGGTCATGCTCTTCCTTGCTTTTAGGATATACCATAATATTGTTAATAAACACAATTACAAACTTATCCAAAAATGATTTGAAGATATGATTCATCAGGTTCATAAAAGTAACTGAGGCATTTGTCAAACCAAATGACATTATGTGAAATTTGTAGTGCCTATAACATGTATGAAAAGTAGTTTTAGGCACATCTTCCTTACAAATCTTCAACTAATGATACCCCAACCTCAAATCTATTTTCAAAAAATATTTTGCCCCTTGCAATTGATGAAACAAATCATCAATATGAGGGGAGATATTTATTCTTGATGGTAACCTTATTTAATTGGTGATTATCAATACATAACCATAACATTTTATCTTTCTTTTTCACAAAAAGTATAAGCACCCCTTATGGCAAAAGACTGAGACAAATAAAGCCTTAATCAATTAACTCCTAGAGCTGAGTTTTCAGTTCTTTTAATTCTAAAAGTGCCATGCGATAAGGAGGAAAGGAGATAGGTTCAGTGCCAGGTACAAGGTCAATAGTGAATTCAATCTCCCTATCCAGTGGCAATCCGAGGTAATTCATCAGGAAACATGTCAAGAAATTCACGTATCACTAGAAACTCATTCGAATTTGGAATAGATTGCTCTAAGTCTTTCACTATAACTAAATAAGTTGTACACCCTTTTTTCAACAATTTCCAAGCTCGCACGCTTGAAATCAAACTAGCTATCCCAATTACTCGTTCTTTTTGAAAAACTACAGGAGAAGATTCATCTACATGGAATGTAACCATCTTATCAAAACAATTCATGTATGTGTGGTGCTGAGAAAGCCAATCCATACCTATGATTACATCATAATCCATAATATGTAATACAACTAAAATTATGGATACTTGCTTATCTCCTATTGTCATAGCATAATCCTAGAACAAGTAGTCGGTTAGAAAAGTATTGTCAACTATGGTCATTACTATAAATGGTAATTCCATCAGTTCACCAGTTTCATTTAGTAAAGTAGTAAAGTTCTCTATAATAAAAAAGTGAATAGCTCTTAGGTCAAACAATATCCAAGCTGCCAAATCATATATTTTTAAAGTACTTGACACTATGGCATTTAATGCTTAGACCTCCTGCCTAATAAGATTGTAGACTTTCGTTGTGGCCTTTCTAGGGTTTCTCCCTCGATTTCCCCTTCCGCCATACCTACCAAATGTAGTTGATGCTCTTATTGAAGCTATTGATTGTGTTATTGGTTGACTTTAAGGATGAAACTTGATAGTTTGCACCATATCCTAATGCACTCACATTCATAGAACATTCTTTCATCCTGTGTCTGGGTTGACCACATCGAAAGCACCTAACTAAATCTCTTCTACAAGATCCATAATGATTTGTATTGCAAATCTTGCATTGTAGTGCATTAGCATCAAAATTCTCCTAACACTGGGCTGGAGTTAGTTTTCCACTAGTTACAACATTGGTTCCCTCAGATCAAGCTTTCTTCTTACTACCAAAAAGCATTTCCCTTTCATGACGTTCTTTGAACCTTAATTCAACCCGCAAGGCTTATTTCATAGTTTATTGGTACATTGTATCTGGATTACTTTGACATGGTCAAAATAATAATCATGGAATCCTTGTACAAATCTCTCCACCTTTAGAGTCTCGTTAGAAATCAAGTGAAAACATAATGTGAAAGTCAAGTAAATTGAGCATCATACTCATTCACAGACAAGTTCTTTTGTCTTAAATTTTCCAACTTCTTGGCATTCATTTGTCATACACTAGGAGGAAGAAATCTATCGACAAAGTTTCTTGAAACATTGCCTAAGTTAATGGTTCTGCATTTGTTGTTCACCATTTAATCACTCCTACATACCAATAGTCAAATCATCTAGCTGATACCCTACTAACTCTATTAACAAGGGTTCAAGACACTAACATTCTACCATACCTTTCAATTTGATCAAGAAACTGATACAAATCCATAAGAGAATATGTTCCCACATATCGTGGTGGCCTGAATTTTAAAAACTCACATTCTAGTAAGAGAAGTTTGATCTCTTTCATTTCGCTTACTCCTATTAGACTCTCTATTCTAATTTCAATTTTAGTTTTGTTTTAATAAATGTACTAGACTATTCATTTCTTGCTGAACTAAACTCTCTGTCCATTAAGGGATTTTAGGATTATTGCCAACTTCATGATATGGGCTTTTTCATCTAATGGATGACCCTTCATTACTAAAGTTAGACTCTTGACTTTTTTGTCTTCTAGTTCTCACTACAATGTACATCACAAGATTAACCAGATTATCAAGAGTTATAAGGGTTCTAATTTAGTTTTGTAGATGTGAGCACACACTTCATTAGGTCAACGAGAATGGTCTCAATAATATGTGCTCCTAAGTGCACACATGATATTCGTATTGTTTTTATTAACATTTCCACTACTATGCAACTTTAGACAACTCCACATGCAGGCCTATACTCATAGGTTAAACCTAAACCATTACTCTAATACCAAACATGTCATTATCAAATTTTTCTTGGTCATGACTGGCGTCAATATCAACCCTTTATTGATAATCACTAACTTTTTATCACACATTTCTATTCATACTTATCTTAATATTCCTAATCACATTCACTTGAATTTCATTAGTTGATTGAGAAGTTATAAAATTTAGAAAGAAAAATAAGACAAATGAAATATATATATATATATATATATTATAATTTACACAAGCATTACCCAGCATGCACATGCCACTTAATACATTGCTCCACAAGTTCGCTTCCAGTTTCTAAAAAAATTATCTAACATCTACTTAACCTAAAAGTCACTTCTATGCCACCCTATGTCTTTTACAAGGCAAGGCAATTAAAAAGTTAGATTAACTTATGTCTTATCATAAATCCAAAAGCATATTTTGATATAACTAAGCCCTATGGCCCTTCTATTACCAATTTTCAAAAAAAAAAGTTAGCAAAATACATAGTTTGATAGTGTCCTCTAGGGTCAAACCATCCTAAGGTCATCATAAAAAAGACATTTGTGGTTCCTTGGGTATGATCTCCACCTTATGTAGTACTTCACAAACCACTAAATTCAAAATGGTAATATAGTGGATTCTAATTTCATAGACTCCTAATGGACTTAAAATAGTGGTGGAAAAGGTATCAGACATGATATCCATTAAATAACTGTTCATGCTTACTTCTCGGAGGGAGGATTAACTATAGTGTCTTGAGATTTTGAAAAATAATCCATAGAAGACTGAATCTGGGGCTCAATGAGATAATCCGTATGAAACTAAAGAATTTATCAAACAAAACAACATATATATATATACATCAACATCATAATTGGGTAATCATTTCTCATACTAAGTTTCATAAGCAAGTCATTAAGTTTAGGAGACTGACCTCTGAATGGCATTACATCACATTGTCCATAACACATTATATCAAACCAAGGTTCTCATAGCCTTAAGCCACCATCCTTAATCATTATGTTATTCAATCTCATTATATCATATTTCAATATTCAACAAAATAATAATGCAAGTAAAAATAAAATACATAATAATAATCATAAATATCCTTGTTTCTCTAGACCAATCTTATCCTGCACAATCCCAGCCTTACCCCACTCATCATATCAGAACGTGCAGATCCAGGATCTAGTTCATTTTTCCTCATCTCATATCATCAATCACATCTCAAGTTTTATAACAACTTTTAAGCATTCAAAAGCATTATTCTCAAAACAGTTATATCACAAATGTACATTTCAATCATAATCTTAATCATATATCTTTTATCACATTATCATATTTCATTCATATCTTTCATTATGACATATATCATCCCATGTCTCATAGGGAAATTATCATACTTGAACAATATCACTACTCATAATAACTATGTCACACATTTACATTCAATCTCAATCACATGGATTACATTCCTTGTTACATTATCATACTATCAATTATAGACAATTATTGAATTTATTGATATTGGTTTATGAATTACTCATGTAAGATTCTTATTTGCTTCATTTAACTAACTAGAATGCACACAAGACTAAACTAAAGGGTTGAGAAATATCTAGGAAGGAAAAGTGAATTCCTCCAAAAGGGTGAAAATTCTAGAGGTACGATCAGAATCATAAGCACAATCAGACTTGAATTTTGAACAGAATTGTAGGAATCAAATAAGAAGAATTTGATTCAACTCAAGAAAATCCAGTTCAAAATACGAGCCTAGTCACCAAAATTTGAAAACTTTCAGCAAGTTCAAGTTATGCACGCAATCATATTTATAATTAGAATAAAAAAATTGGGCAGGACAATTTGATTCGACTTGCAAGGATTTAGTTCAATTCTTGATTTCAATCATGAGACACAATACAACTTGACTCCTATGAGCATGATCACATAAATAGTATAAAAAGTGGCGATTCGACACGTAAAATTTGAAAAATGTAGAAAACTATAAAAAAAAATGGGGGAAAACAACATCCAGACTTACATCAAATCATAAGAGATCAATACAACATATTTTGAAGATTTAAACAAGCTTAAAGTCCAATCTTTTCACCAGAAAACTAACCATTATGTCAATAAGACTATTCAAACTCAAACTTTATCATACAATTACACATACCCATTTTTATCAACTTGCTTCCACAATCAAATGATTATAGTCAATAAACACAACATGATTCATAAGAAATGTATGAATCACTCACCTTAGAAATTGGAAACAAGAAATCTACAAGGATCTCCAACACTCTTTAAGAATAAGAAAGAAGAGCATATTAGCTTCTTAAATTTTCTAAGCATTTCTTTCCTCAACTAATTATATAGTATTAGATTATGGTTCCTTTGTATAGAAACAAGCTAAATATAAGATATTCAAGCTCTAAAAATACCAGAAAATTGAGCAAGTTTATGGGTCGAATAATAATATAAATAGTGATTGTTAGCTTCAAAAATTCATAACTCAGATTTTACCTCATGAATCAACATGATTTTGGTATAGAAGTAAAGAGAAAAAATAGAGGAATCAATTGTAAAATTTTGAAAAATTAATATGAAGAGATGAAAGACTTACTTGAAGAGAGAGAGTTGTAGAGAAAGTATGTGTGACTTGGTGAAGAAATTGAACTGCACAGAGTGCAAGTGGATAAGGGTGAAGGAGAATAAGAGGCAATAGGCCTCTCGAGGGCAAAATGGGAAAGATTCTTGTCCTTTGACTTTGACTTCAAGTTGGCTCCATTTTCCTTTTTAAAAATTTTTTATATTTCCTCAACTTTGATTTCAAAATTAGTGTATTCACTGATTGCCAACAACAATGAAATTTTACCATAAATTAGTTAAATTAATTATCTTTATAACGACTATAATTTTACTCTTGCTATGTACCTGTAGCCTAGTTTTGATCTTTTTGAATTTTTTTGGAAATTAAGTCTCGAAAACATGAATTTTATTTTCTAGGCATCAACAGTGGAAATTTCAATTGCCTAAAAATTTCTAATATTCTTATAATTTATTTCTACCATATTCGAACTCATTGTAGGCCAAATTATAGTTTCAAAAATTTCAAATTCACCCTTTTTGGATTTTTTCAAAAAGCCATATTATTATCAAAATTAATTTTATAAAATTTGGAGTATTGCACAGTGTTATCAAAGCCCATATTGTTTTCTTTTATTTCATGATTAAAGTTTTAATTTTTATTATGATGATTGAGATTATGTGCATGCTGTAATTTAGTTCCATATGATCAAAGTTTTTAATTCAAAGTGTAGAATTTTTCTATAGAAAATATTTCATAAACCAATATAGATTAGATCTACACTTTCAAATAAAAAATACATTGGAGAGAAATCAATTAGTTCACTAGCCAACTAACTAGCTAGTTGAACATGGTGGCTAGTTGAACAAATAGTCATATTTATGTGCTAATCAGTTTTTCATCCACCACTCAAGATAGTTTAGGCTAACTTAATTAGTTGTGATGATAACCAATCAGCTCCCTATGATTGTGAGTGACAATCAATCAATGCCATGATTTAATTATACATATAATTTAGAAAATTAATTGCAATCACAATCAATTTTGAGAAAACTTGCCTAAATTGTGTTTTTATGATTATGGAAACTTTCTTTAACTTTGAATCTAATTGAATATAATTACAAATTAATTGGAAATAATTATAAAAACTCTCCTTTATTTTATTTACTTAATTCCAAAGTTTTGGTAAGTATGGTGGATTTGAATAATTGATTAATTTTGGAATTGATTGAGATTGATTTCCAAAATAGATTGATTGTGATGTTTTGATGACGAAATCAAATTAGTTAACTTATTTAAATTAAATGTTAATCAAATAACTTGAAACATACATGGCCATAATTTAAATCAAATAATTAATTTTATGTTTTTTGGTCTTATATATTTTATATATACTTGAATGGATGGAAGAATGATTATGGATCAAAGGATTTTATGAATTAATGTATATTCTATTACTGGATATTTTATTGAATAGGGCCTACGTGTGCTGTCTCTCTCAATTTCTAAATGTAAAATTTTCTTATCATCTCACTCTCATTGAATGTAACTCAAGGTTTCTTCCACTACAAACAATTTGCTAATTCTGACAGATTTGTTCTTTGGAAAAATCCGTTAGAAAAAGTAATCAAAATTGAATAAATTTCGTCAAAAAATCTAGTGAAAATTCTATTACAAAATGGGCACAAATTTTTGAAACATTTGCTCATTTCTTCTGGTAGATTTTGAGATGAAATTTATTATACGACAAATTTTCAATGGGAAAATCCATCAAAGAATTCAAAAATTATAACATTGTCTGCCCGCACGATCTTTCTTTGCCATTTTCCATTATTCTGCTTCCTTCACTGCACTAACTCTTTATTACCATCCCAACTTGATTCTTGTGCTTTAAAAGTATTTTTCACAAATCTAAATCAATTGAATTTTTCTTATTGCTTTGTTTTACATTTTTACCAATTATTTTTGTTGGATTATTACATTTTTCATGATTTAATTGGCTTTTTTTAATTTGACATATGTAGTTTTGGGCTTAATTTTTTTACAAATCTATTTTGCAATTTTTCTTCATAAACACTATGGTTAGTACATATTTTTAATTATTAATTAGAATTATATATATTTTGAATTATATTGATTAGGATAAAATAGTTAGTTGATTTAGGAACTAGATTAAATAGGATTAAGTAGTTAGATAACATACTTGATTGTATTGTTGAAATTACTCTATGAATTATGTATATTTAATGCTTTGCATTTAGTGGATGGAACTATTGAAATTGAAATTTTGTGTTATTGGAAATATGAATGTAGTTACTATTACGGAAACTCTGTCAAAAAAAATTTTTAGTAGTTAGAATGAAATATTGAAAAACTTTTTTATGATATTTACATGTTTGAAAATATATAGTAAATAGGAGAAAATATGTACATAAATGAAAATATGTATGAAGACTTAACATATTTGAATATAAATATCGAAAAATAGAATATGGAAATTCCATAATACTATAGGTAGATGTATGATGGGCTTCTTTTAGAATGTAGTGGATATAAGATGAATTTTCTTAATAGGATGAAAGAATTTATCGATTTTGCTAAAACTTAACCAATTTATCTACATGATGGTCAGATAAAGTGTCCATGCTTCAAACATAAATGTAGAAAATTTTTACCTCCTAATGAAGTTAAGGTTGATTTGTATATATTTGGATTTAAACATGATTACTGGTGATAGATTAATCATGATAAGGAGAAAACTATAGAAAAGGGTTAGACTTTTAGTTGTGTAACATAGGATTCGCATAATGTAAGTAATAGGTATAAAAGTATAGTATTGGATGCTAGTTAGCTAGACATTGCAACTCACCTAGAATGCAATGTGAAAGAGCCTCCAAATAGGGATGCCTAGAACTTTTATGATATGCTGAAAGCTGTACATTGACCATTATAGATAGGTTATATTAACTATTTAGAGTTGTCATTAACAATAAGAATGTTAGGCATAAAATCTAATTTCAACTTACCACAAAGTTTCTTTGATCAAATTATGCAACTTATGACTAAGATACACTCGTCTAATAATATTGTTTCTCCTAATTTTTATAAAACAAGAAAGTTAGTAAAGAAGTTAGGATTAGGGCATGAGAAAATAGACTGCTATATGAAAGGGTGCATATTGTTCTATAAGAAAGTTAGATTTGATAAAAAAAAAAAACATAGAATTTGTAATTCACCTTAATATAAGGAACAGAGAACAATCCAAATTAGCAAAGAAGTTCCTTTAAAGAGAATGTATTATTTATCATTAATCCCAAGGTTGCAAAGATTGTATGCTTTGATGAAGTTAGCTTCTTGTATGAGATGACATCAGGAGAATCGAAGAGAGATAGATGATGTGCACAGACTTGTTGCACGTTTTAAAATATAACCGCAAGCGCACGGCATAGTTGTAGCTAGTACCAGCGAATACGGGTCGATCCCACAGGGAAGTTATTTTAAGTACCAGAAT
>JANHAO010013195.1:0-15978 GCA_026873985.1 Saraca asoca
CTAATATCATTGATATTATCATCCTAAAATGGTCCTTGGGTTCGACCTGGGTTGCCTATGCTACAAATTAGTTTAGGTAGCTTCAATTTATAAATTTCTAATTTGGCAGCCTCGACAAGCCAGCATCACATGCCACCTTCTGTTTTAAATGATCAAGTGTCTTATGATATCTTGTACTGTTATGAAATGCTTTATCATAATTTCCCTTCAAGTTTTTAGTTATATTTGTTTTGTTCATGATATTTCTCCAAGTCTCAACAAAATGTCTACTATAGCTATTAAATGTGTCTTCTTAGGGTCTCATCTTAAAAAAAGATACAAATGCTACTCTCTAATATTGAATTGTTACTATATCTTAGTAGATGTTACCTTCTTTGAAACATCTCCATATTTCACTATATCCATTGACTCCTTCATAGCCTTTGAAGTTCAACCTACCCCTCAATTTGCATCATAGAGTCACCAATTTCTCAACTTCAATATCAACAGCCTCTACTTCTCATTTACTATTGACATCCTATCATGATAGACAATAAAGAAGCTCCTACTAAAATACTAGCTAACTCACCTTCCATCCAAATGATTGCACCGGCCATAGATCCTTTTGATAGCATTCCTATTGCTCTTCATAAAGATAATTGTTCCACTCGTAACCCTCATCTCATTTACAATTTCTTAAGTTATCATCGCTTATTACTAACCCATTATAGTTTTGTATCTCCCTTGTCTTCTATTTCCATGCCTAAGATAATTGAGAAGGCTCTCTCTCATTCAGGTTAGCACTAGGCTATGATTGATGAAATAATCACTCTAGACTCTAAAGTAACATAAGACCTTATTCCTTTACCTCTTGGTAAAATACCAATAGGATCTCGATGAGTTTACACAATGAAAGTTGGCCCTAATGGAAGTTAATAGTTTGAAGGCTCATCTTGTAACTAAAGGCTACATACTTTTAGAGTTAACTATATTGATACTTTCTCTCTCATGGCTAAGATTACCTTTGTATGCCTACTTATCTTCATGGTTGTCATCCACAACTAGCTCCACCATCAGTTAGATATCAAAAATATCTTTCTTCATGGTGATTTACAAGAAAAAATGTATATGAAACAACCTCTTGGTCTATTGCTCAAAGGTAGTCTAGACTAGTTTGTCACCTATAAGTCTTTATATGGATTGAAACAATCACCTCAAGCTTGGTTTGAAAAATTTAGTCAAGTCATTCGTGTATTTGGAATGATTCAAAGCAAAGCTGATCACTCGGTATTTTATCAACACTCTTCATCTAATCTTTGCATATTTTTAGTGGTATATGTGGATGATATAGTTATCATTGGAAATTATCATATTGGCATTAATTGGTTGAACCAACATCTATGTCAACATTCTAAACAAAAGGTTAGGTAAGTTGCAATATTTTCTTGGGATTGAGATAGTCCAATCAAAAGATGGGATTGCTATTTGTCAGAGAAAGTATGCTTTAAATATCTTGGAGGAGACAGGGATGACAAATTATAAACCTATAGATTCTCCAATGGATCATAATATTAACCTTCTACCAAAACAGGGGGAGTTGTACTTAGATCCAAGAAAATATCATAGATTGGTTGGAAAATTGAACTACCTCATAGTCACTAGACTTGACATTTTGTTTGTGGTTGGTGTTGTTAATCAGTTTTTGAGTTCTCCACATTATGATCACTAGGGAGCAGTGATTCAAATAATCAAATACATTAAAAAGACACCTAGGAAAGGATTGTTATATGAAAATAAAGGAAGTACCAAAATTGTTGGATACACAAGATTCTGATTAGGCAGGATCACTAATTGATAAACATTCCACCTTAGGATATTATGTCCTTTTTGGAGGAAATATGATCTCATGGAGGAGTAAAAAGCAAGTTATAGTTTCAAGATTGAGTGCAAAGGCTAAATATCATGCTATGGCTCTAACTACTTGTAAATTGGTATGACTGAAGCAACAAGTCCAAGAGCTACAGTTTTGTGAGATAGAACCTATGAAACTCATTTATGATAATCAAGCAACTTTTCACATTGCATCCAATCTGATTTTTCATGAAAGAACTAAATATATAAAGATTGATTGTCATTTTATTCGAGAAAAGGTTTTATCAAGAGACATTGTGATTTTCTTTACCAATTCTACTAATTAACTAGCAGACATCTTTACCAAATCTCCCCAAGGTCCAAGAATTGATTATATTTGTAATAAGTCTGGTCATATGACATGTATGTTCTAGCTTGAGGAGGAGTGTAAAATTATGTAAATAAAAATAGGTAGTTATCTATTTTAGATTACTTAGTAATTATCTATATCTATTCCTTATTAGATTAGATATTAGAATTTATTTGTTAATTATATCTTTTAGTATAAATAAAAGTTTTTTTACTGAGGTTTCTTCCAAGCTATTCACAAAATCTCTAATTTCAAGTCAAACAACATTGGCAATGCTTTTGATTGCAACAACAAATATGCTTCTACAAATGCTAGCATTATTGAATTAACTGCATTTTGGGTGATGTTGCACTTATCTTTTTCCTAATTAACCTAACTAAGACTAGGTTCCAACCTTACGCTAAGCCTTATGTTAGGCTTACCATTGCATATATACACTAAGCACAAATAACAAACATCCCTAATAATTTTATATTAATTATTAGACTTAATGTGTTTTTCTAGGTCTTTTACTAATTTCCTTAACATAACAAAAAGACATTTGGGCTTATTTAGAAAACATACATTTTTATCCATAAAACAAAAAATCAGAAAAATGGAAAACCTCACTCAACTTGGCAAGAGAAAATTCTCCCAAACCTAACCTTTGTGCCCTTCCCTAATTTTGACTTTGGCCTTTGATTGTTGGGAAAATACCCAGCAACAATAAACGGATATAAATGAAAATCAAAACTGAAGAAAAATAAGAATATAAGGAAAAAAATTAGTCTTTTTATATTAAAAACTTTATCTTAGACTCACATATTTAAAGAGCGCAAACTAGAACCTTTAATAGCTTAGCAACGTCTTTTGAGAGCTATTCAATTATAAATAAGAATTATGAAAAAAAAAATAGAAGGGGCTACCTCTAATATAGGCTCACTACGTGTTTTGGCCCTACCTAATCTGAAACCCTAATCCAACTCGTTGCGTGGTCTCAGCCCAATATGTGCTTTCTAATATAATTTAAAGTCCTCTCAATTTAGTACTAATCTAGCCCATTCTATTTCTATCTAACCTAGGGGTGTTACAATATGTGATATGTTTGTTTATTGACAAGAGCGAGAATCACTTTGTCTCTGCATGCTTCACTCACTTCATCCAATGATAAAGGGGCTAGCACCTTTAAGGCCACCTTTAAAGATAACATTGGATAAGATCCTCGTCTCAATCCTTCCAAGTCAAATCCGTTAGAGATTCCTTAAGTTTGGTAGAGTTAGGCTTTTGCCTATTTTTCAAAGTTGCATTAACCTTTGTCAAAGTGATTCTATCCAACTAATGACTATTGAGCTAGTACCAAACTTTGGGGACTATTCATGGATCCAAACCTTGATGTAGGAAGGGTCATCACTTGATCTTCTAGCAGAGGCCGTCCTGCTGGAAGGACTGTTTGTGGATTGGCCTTAAGGCCTTTTCGAGTATGGTATATGTGCGGTTTTACCGGCACGCTAAGAGTTTGATGAGTTTGTAGCTAGCGCATGGTTTTTAGTCGTGCTTACAGTTGATATGATTGTTGACATGTGATCTTACCAACGCATTTGATTATAGACTGATAAGATAAGATTGACAGCACAATAACGTTTGACATAAAGATCAGTTTGAAAATTAGAGCATGACTTTCCTTGGCGTTGTATATTTAAGGCACGCAATCCATGGTTTGAGCTTTTTGCTTTTTCATAACTAACACATCCTGAGAGTTCTATTTTCTCTTTCTTTTCAATGCCACATGCCATGAACTACGTAGGAACATTAGGATAACAATAACACATTTAATCTATCAAAAAAAAAAAAAAATGAATTAGAAACTTACCAACATCATTCCTCTTCTTCGTCTTGCAGACCAAACCCATAGAATATGATTTTGTAGCTTTGTCCATTCAAGTTATGGATCCTCTCTGCAGAATTCCAAGCCATTTTTCAAGCTGTCAGCAAAGCTTCATTTCTGAACACATTAGGAGTTATAGTTTTCGGACGGTCTTCAAGTTATTCACCATCTTCAGTCCAATACTATAAGCAATATGATTTAAATTACAAACTAATAACAATAAATGATACTTTTTCAGGCAGTTAAAAGAAAAGTGAGAGGTAGGAAAGTATTGGCATGCTATTGTCTCCATAGCAGAAAGGGTGTTTTCTTGTTGGGTGGCAGCCAGAGACAAATTAATGGCGTGACTTGTGGTATTAGAGACTTCCTCTTGCATCATACTGTTAGTCCTAAAGTTTATGTTGCACTACTTTCTACTAATCGGAGCCTAATCAGATGCATTACAAAAGGCAAAAGGCTTCCTTCTATTTAAAAATTTTATGAAAAATCACTTAATTTAATGCAATAATTAATTAAATAAATAATAAACATTAATTCTAAATTTTGTATAGATTTTTTTTTTTTTTTTTTACATCTTTCGCAAATCAGTAAGATACACTAGTTCCATAAACAAAGACCAATCAATTTATACAAATTAACAAGTGTTCACGAAGCATTTCACGTTTATGCCCTCGTTGATTGACCCTAATTGCCTCTTATAATATTCTTGCGTCACATGTAAAATAGCCAATGTTTGTGTGGGCCCACCGTATTATCCTAGAAAGAAAGAGGAAAAGTTATAAGTAGAAAATAAAATTTTCCAGCACAATGTTTGTGTCAATTCTAAGAACTTTCTTTTGGAATGGAAAGACTAAGCAGAACTACCTCCAAACAATAATTTATTAACTACTTTCACGCGGATTTGACTCAACTTTTGTTTCAAATTGTCAGGAAGTAAGTCTTTCTTACGAGTGATCCACCAGAAGGTCATGTGTAATATCTAAGAACTTTCACGTAAGATGTATAAGTTCGTGATGCTGACGTTCTTTCTTCCGTTTCCTGAGTTGAACATCTTTTATCTCTGTCAAGTTATAATTAAATTTAAAATTAGCATTTAGATAAGATCAAAATTTCCAGTATTCATAGTGGTGCAGTAGTATCTGTTATTGTCTTTCGGGCTTCTATTAATCTATTCTGTTGGTTTTAAATATTCCCATTCTTTATCATGTATTAGCCTATTTTTACAGTCTTCCCCACTGATGGTGGTTGGCAGAGAGAAGTGACATGTGAAAGCCAGGAGGTAGTGCACTGACCACTGAAGACTTGTATTTAATTTTTTGAAATTGGATGAGAGCATTCCAGGAGGACATTGTGGTGAGTCTTCTGGTGTTTCCTTCCTTAATGCTTAGTCATCACTGAAACTTTGGAGTTTGGACTATCTAGTTGTGGTTCACTTCATTATATTCCTTAGTTACTTCCTCGCAAGACTCATTTTAAAAGCTCAATGGTTAATTATATATATAGGTTCTGATTCTGAGTTTTCTGTGTAATGACAAACTTGATTCGCTGCATTATTTTATTTGATTTTCCAGTGTGTTGTTTGATTTTACTGCGATGAAATCATGTAAGAAATTAACTTTTGTTGAATATGATTAGCGAGATGTCTGATGAGACTAAGCTAATCAATATTTAAACAATTCAAATAAAGGTATTCAGTGGCCAGGAATGTGACATATCTTGCATGAATAAAATTGGGCATATCTGATATGGGAATACAATTTTTTATATGTCTAGTATTCGAGTACCATAGGATTATGAATAAAAATTTTAAGTGATAAAACTATTCTTGGAGACTTGGACCTTGATCAGTGACACTTACACTGTATCTGTATAGCAGACATGAAATCTGAGCTGAGTTCTTTATATGATTCTTGGATATGTATCTAGAAGTATCATATGCATATTTGATACAGATATGCCTTCCGTACAGGTACAATGATATTTTTGCAGTTAGCAGTATGCAGTTTGATCAATATGCAATATGTTGATTGAACACTCAGCACGAATTTAACAAATGTGAATGACAAACCTAAGAATTGGGTACCGAATTGTTATCTTAGAACAGCTGTGAGACAGATGATACCAACAGGTATGTAACTTAGTTCCACTTATTTGTTTCCTTTTGGCATTGCATAATGCATAGCATTCTTAATTCTATTTAAAGCTAATTATTGAAAAAGCTTCTTATCCCACAGTAGTACTGAAATCTCATTACCATTGCCTTTTATGTTATATTTTGATAGATCAGCCTTTTTACACCATGATTGAGTTGGATGCTAAATTTAAGAAGTAGCTTTTGATTTTTCAAAATACAAAAGGCTGCAGTACTGAGAACTAGAAATTTTTCCGTTATTTGCCTATACATCCAGGCGAAAAATTCTATTAACTCTGAATGCCAAACAAATTTCAGTTGTTAGCAGTTTGATCTTTATAAAGGGAAGGAGAATCATGGAGTTTTTTCCAACAAGTTTAAGGGAGTTCTGGAATGACTGGGAGCTGCGCGTGTTGGTTTTGCTTAGTCTGGCCTTGCAACTGATACTAATAATTTATGGCAACCGTAGAAAACATATCTGCAGAACATGGATCAGAGTCCTTCTGTGGTGTGCTTATTTGATGGCAGACTGGGTAGCAACTGTAGCCCTAGGTGTCATTTCAAACAACATTGGCAATGCTTTTGACTGCAATAGCAAATATGCTTCTGCAAATGCTAGCATTGAATTAACTGCATTCTGGGCGCCTTTTCTTCTGTTGCATTTGGGCGGCCCAGATACCATCACTGCTTATTCCTTGGAGGATAATGAGCTTTGGCTAAGGCACTTTCTTGGCCTGGGAGTTCAAACTGGTGTAGTCCTTTATATCTTGCTTTTAGTACACGCGGATACTCAGCTCTATATCCTGTCTATCATGATATTGTTTGTAGGAATTATCAAATATGGGGAAAGAACATGGGTTCTCAGGTCTGCCAGCAGTGATCAACTCAGGGAATCCATGCTTACTCCTCCTGACCCTGGCCCTAATTACACTAAGTTCATGCAAGAATATAATCTCAAAGAGTTAGAGGGATTTCATGTGACAGCAGATGAGGTGATTGAGGCTCAGGTCCAGGTGAATCTCAATTCCTTGGAGAATAACTCCATCCCAGATGCAATGGAGCTAGTGGCAGCTTATGACTTGCTTCGAAATTTCAAACGCCTTCTTGTGGATCTAATTCTTGGTTTTGATGATAAACGCAACAGCCAATCTTTGTTCCAGGATATTTCTTTTAGTAAGGCATTCAAAGTGGTTGAGATAGAGTTGGGGTTCATCTATGACATGCTTTACACCAAAGCCACCTTAATATACTCATTCAGAGGCTGTGTTCTTCGATTCTTCACTGTCTTTCTGACATCCATTGTGTTGGGTGTATTCTCTCTAACTGTTGCTCAGAAGGATGGTTTCTCAAAAATGGATTTGATAATAACTTTCCTGCTGTTAACCATTGCAATATGTCTAGAAATATATGCCATACTATTGCTACTCTCCTCTGATTGGACAGATCTTTGGTTAAGTAAGCACAAGAGCACTTCCATCCGGCAAGCCATCACTTGGATACAGCTTCCCAGACATGCTAGGTGGTCAAATTCCATGGCACAATACAACCTTCTCAGCTATTGCCTTGGACCAAAACATGCTTCCTGCTACAGAATCCAGAAGCTGTTGAACATTGACAAAATTCTTGAAAAGCACCGATACAAAACCCTGGAGAAAGTACCTGATGAATTGAAAGAGGTGATCTTCACTTACTGCGAAGAGAAACTTAGCCGTTATGCTGAGAATTCAAAAGAAGACATTGACCTCAAAGGCCTAAGCAGCTTCCAAGGGAGGCAAGTGCTGAGAAGGCATCACTCTGCCTCTTTAAGTTGGAGTACTGAGTTAGAGTTTGACCAAAGTATTCTTATTTGGCACATTGCCGCAGATCTTTGCTACTATGCTGATTTTGATTCAGTCAACAATAAAACTATGGCTCCTTCAAGTTGTAAGATTAGCATGCAAATATCAGGCTATATGATGTACCTCCTTGTGGTATATCCTTTCATGTTGCCAACAGGAATTGGCATGATAAGATTTTGGGATACTTGTGCTGATGCCATGAAATTTTTTGAGGAAAGAGAAGCCATTAGAGGTTATGGTATATCCCGATTCAATGAAGCTTGCAATATGCTACTTAAAGTGAATACTGAAATTCCACCATCAAAGGTAAAAGGAGACAAGAGTAAATCTGTGTTGTTTGACGCATGTCGACTTGCATGTGCATTGCAAGCTATGTTTCATAAAAATCAGAAATGGGCAATGGTTTGTGATGTTTGGGTGGAGATGCTTGCTTATGCTGCAAGCCAGTGCAGAGGAAATTATCACGCCCAGCAACTAAGGCGCGGTGGAGAATTCCTGACTCATGTGTGGCTTATGATGGCTCATTTTGGGTTAACTGAGCAGTTTCAAATCTCACAAGGCCACGCAAGAGCCAAGCTAATTGTAAAATAAACTGGTTGGCTTGGTTTGATTGAAAGCAGCGAATTAGCTATGCCTACAGGTTTAGCCTTTGAGCTTTACTTAAATGGTACTCTTTTTTCTGGCATTATGTTCTGCTCTTGATTGTTTCTTAAGAGGTTTATTACTCTCAGTCTCTCACTTCTCTGTGTAATTGATAGGAAATAGAGATAAAATATATGATTAATAGGTTATTTAATTAGAATATAATATTAAAAATAAGTTATAAGTTTATAAATTATTAAATTTTATTATAACTATACCTCTTATATAAACTTTATATAAATAGAATAAGTTTAAGTCTTTTAATATAATTTAACAATTTTATTTATTTAATTATATGTATGTTCTCCAAACTTTCAAGTCTCTCTCTACTTCTTCTTCTTTCTAAAATCTTAATTATTTTTTCAATAATAATATAATTTTCTTCCATTATCAAAATGGGAAAAAAAAAAAAAAGGTTTGAATCTTGCTAATGATCCCAATCTCCCTCAACCCTGGTGGGAAAATTTCCATGGCTTTCCTTCTCTTGATGAAGATCAAGTTGCTAACAACTGAAAAATCAAATGGCAATAGTAATTTGATCAGAACATGGATATATAGTGGTAACAAAACAACTATATACAGTAATAGAATTATCAGAAGCTAGGAAAATAGAAAGGATTGCTAATTTGGGGCAATCTTTTTCTCTGCCAGAGGACTTAATGATGTGTTTGGAAGTTCCGGAGGAGGAGGGGCAGAAAGGCACCAGAAAGAATGGAAAATAAAGAAAGAAAACCATCCAAATGGGGAAAACACAAAATAATGAGTCATGGAGGATTTTGAAATTGTTTGGTTCACAAAGTTTTACAAAAAGTACAACTATATCGTAAGAAATAGAAAATAGAAAATGTTTGACTTATTTAATTAATCATTTAAAAAATAAGAAAATTATATTTTTTAAAAAAATTTATTTCTACAACCACAAAGTATGAAAAAGTTGTTTATCTAACCCAATAGATAAATTTTATTTTATATGTTTTTAATGAAATAAAATATAAAATTATTCTTATAAAATTTAAATAATAATAAAAATATTCTTTTAAAAATTTATATATTATCTTAATAAAAGAGTATAATTTATAGATAAAATATTTTAATTATTTTAATAATATTTTCTAAAAAATATATAATTGAATTTGTTGATAGCGTTTTTTGGACTGGCAAAAGGTCCAACTGAGGCGAGCCCAACCTGCTGAAGAGAAACCTTCCTCAACCAAGGGTAGCTGGACACGCAAAACGAGGAAGAGACAAGAGCAGGACGCTGATTGACAGGTAGCCTGCAATAGCCGAATAATAAAGTTAGCCTTTTGTATATAGGCTCATTTTATATAGAGAGAGGGATCATCTTTAGATAGGCCAATCTTGTAAACAAAAACTTCTACATATTATCAATAAAACTTTCGTCGTGGACGTAGGGTCCGGTACTGTCCGGATTTGATCAAACCACGTTAAAAACACTCTCTTTCCTTCCTTCCCTTCCTCTGGACCATCTTCCACAATACTTCAAGAGTGGCATTGATTCCTGAACTCTACTTTCTGTTGGCTGAAGTTCGAATCCTTCGTATGAACCGAATTTCGACGTCAACAGAATTGAATACTATATGAACACTTATTTCTTCTTAGAAAATTCTACTTTGTCAATCAAATTATTCTTTAATATTTTTTAAAAAGTGGACACAGAAATTTATTTTTTAAAAAATTTAACTTCTCATAAAAATTTATTTTTAATGTAAAACAAACGACGTCTTTGAAAGATGAGTAATAAAAATTTTATCTCTTTTCCTCCGTAATCAGCACTCGCAAACAAAAAAAGATCATAACATGTCATTCCCTTCTCTCCTCTTCCCCTCCCTCCGCTACAGGGTATCCAGAAGGGTTAGTTTACAAGTCAACCTACGATATCATTATCTTGTTTGGAAATAGAAGATAAGCAAAGAAGAAAGTAAGTCAAAAACTGTGAACTTGTGCATGAAAGTTCTTGGAAATAACAAATCCGCGTGAGAATAAATTTTTGGTCGATGGAGTAGATGGCCTCTACCAATGGACTTTTGTCAAATTTTAAATCATTATTTTTCTTATATTTATTCTTTAAAATATATCTTGCCTCACACACAAATCAAATAAAAAAAATATTGAAAGTGACATGATAATATAATTTTTGACATTTTTGTGTTCCGATCATTTCTTTTCTTCTAGTTCTATAGGTCTCCCTACTATTTCAATTTGTCTAAGATATATATAATTTTTCAACTTTTTTTTCTTTTGGTTCAGAAAAGAATATTTATAAAAGATTTCTTCTATCTTGCCGTTGGTTTGTCTTTTTTCTTTTTGTTTTTTTATCCTACATTTTCCATATTTTTGTTGGAATTCTATTATATTTAAAATCTTAAAATCTTTCAGTTTTCAGACTTCAAACTCAGGTGGGAGCTGCAGAATGGAAGGATGTATGTCTTCGGGTAAGAAAACAAAACAAAAAGTTTCATTCACATTTATAAGATAAAAATTAGAGAAGACCCCTATTTAACTAGAAAACGAGATGCATCAGTTAAAGTTAACATATTGCTGATAACTTATTGACTGTCTGTTAATACTATGATTATCTAAATGCTTAGAAATTCTTGACAGGATATGCAAAATAGCTTGGAATTCTGCAAAAGAGGCTCCATAGTTTGTACCGACAAAACTGCAAAATTATATTTTGTGGGTTTGGTCTGCAGGATGAAGAAGAAGATTGATTTTGGTAAGTTTCTAATTCCATTTTTCTTTTTCCTTCTTAGCTTTTATGTTGTTATCCTTCTTTGATATTCTCATAAATCAGAATTTCTGATTTTTTTTTTTTTTAAATTTTACTTGCTTCTTGTTTACTCCACCCTCATAGTACTAGTTAATGTATATCGCATGCTATTATTCTATGATAGATGGCAAACTGCTAATATCTAGTTTGATTGTGAACAGTGCATTCCAATTATTGCTTCTGTTCTATTAGAAGACATTCAGAACTTTGTACAACATATGTTTGTTCAAATTATGGTTTGTTTAGTGTAACGAGAAAACTAGCCAATAACACTACAAAATCTAAGCACTTATCTGCATTTCTTTGTACAAGGATTGCTTCCATGACTACAGGATAAACTATTTAACACTTGAAAGCTTTAATTGTTCCCCTTTGCTTCTGTTAGGCCAGAGGCAGCCATATATTGAAAAGTCTCGCTGAATCCAGCCATTGTCAAATATATTCTATCCCTATTTAAGGGACAAATGATTTGTCATAACTAACTACAATAAAATCAGAAATTTATATATGCCTCTCCCGGTGTGATGCTCAATGAAATTTGCCTTCAAACTAGCTGTCAACGCAGTGGAGACTAGCTTGGTGCTTGCCCAAGTTATAGTACAATATATTGGACTTTGTCTATTTCATATACATATCTTCAATATAAATATATATGTTGAGTTCATTGTTGAGCATGACTTCCTAATACCTTCTCTGTCTCCCTCTTAACAGATTTCAAATCACTATAATCTCTATAGCTTCTAGTTAGAGTAGAATATATGGCATAAGCCAAATGAAGTAGCCATTCATGTTCTTGAATAGTTTACCGTTGCCAAATATTATGTTTGTATTCTCAATGACTGTTAATGCACAGAAGACTAGATAGATTTCTTACTCTTATCTTTGCTTCTCTTGACAAAATTTTGTTAGGAGGTGAACTCATGTGAGACTGAGAACTGAGAATCCATGGCTGTGATCATCCAGATTCAAGAGGCTTTGGACAAATTAACAAACATTTCAAGAGATGATCAAATTTTCTACCCAAGATTGAGGGATGAAGTCAAGTCAGCATTTGGGGAGCTAAACAATTTGAAGTGCCTTTTGGAAGATAAAATGTGTGTTAAAAAATTGAATTTAATCGACTCCCAATGGCAGTTGAAGTGTCTGCAATCTGTCCATATGGTACAAGACATAGCAGACACTTTCCTCGTCAAATCATCGTTACAGACACAAAAGGGCCTGTTCAAGATGCAGCTTCTTGCAGCTTTGACATCATTCAAGTTCCAAAATGACTTGGCAGGAAAGATCAATAAAGTCAGGTTGAGTATTAATGCCTTAACTGATCTAGCCTCCAGAGTGACAAGCCATATACCTTCCAATGGAAGTGTTGACATTCCTGCTGCAAGTTCAAGTGAAAGCTTTTCAAAAACCCAAGGGCTGATTAGGAGAGTAACCAATAAATTTGATGATGATGAAGCATTAAGAATGGTTGGTTTCGTGGAAGAAGTGGAATTTCTGTGTGAATGCCTATTGGATAATGCGAGCAAACTTCATGTCATAACAATATTGGGTGTGCCTGGCTCTGGCAAGACAACTCTGGCCAAGATGGTATACAACCTTCTGATAATAAAGAACCATTTCTGGAGCCGTGCTTGGGTTCAAGTCCCACATGGGTCTTCTTCACCTCCTCCTCTCCTGGATGATATAATCCAACAAATCAAAACAAAGATAATAGTTTCCACAATATATGACTTGCCACTTGACCCTGAGGATTTGTCATTGAGTTTTCTAAGGTCAAGGAGGTTTTTTATTGTCATTGAGGATGTTAATGAAATTGAAGTATGGGAAAAACTTCGGCATGACTTTCCAGAAATATGTGAGAAAGGCAGCAAGGTACTAATTACTACACGCAACATTGATCTGGCATTGCATGCCTCAACCTCAAAAAATCCAATCCAGCTTCACAAGCTAAGTGACAAGGATAGCTGGTCGCTGTTCCTAAGGAATGCATGTATAAAAGAAGTTGACTTCAACAAATCGGAGCTAAGCATAATGAGCTCTGTTGTTAATATCAAAGAAAGAATCTTGAGACAGTGTGAGGGTTTGCCTCTAGCAATTGTAATACTGGGAGGACTGCTATCTACAAAAGAATTGAGTGTCTACCAATGGCTAAAAGTGATTAATGAGCATGCAACAAATGCTAGTGGCAATCATGATCAATCTGCTCATTCTAAAATCATTGATTTGAGCTTTGATTACCTACCTGATCACATTAAAAGTTGCTTTATTTATTTGGCCATTTTTCCTAAAGCATTTGAAATCCCTGTGAGGAGGTTGGTCCACCTATGGACTGCAGAAGGACTAATCAGTGAAAATTCAAGCTCTGATAAAACACCTGAAGATGTTGCAGAAGAATATTTCAACATTATGGTGGACAGAAATTTGATTGAAGTAACACAAAGGGGATTTAAAGGAAGGGCCAAGAAATGCCGGCTCCTAAGTGTTATACATGATGCCATTTTAGCAAAACAATTGCATCTAGGATATGTTTACATCCACCGTGATTATAACTCTGATTCTTCCCCTTCAACTGTAAAGCCACTATCATATAATGTCCGGAGATTGGTACAGTACTCAGACATCAAGAGCTATCCTTCTTCAAATCCTTATATTCAGTATATTCGTTCTTACATATCTTTCAACAACAGAAGAAGGGATAGTCCCACAACAGAAGTAGGTACACTTCTTAGTAAGACAATGGCTAAGCGAGGATTTGGCTTGCTTAGAGTGATTGATCTAGAAGGTGTATACAAACCAATGCTACCAGATGCATTTGGCAAACTACTTCACCTGAGGTACCTAGGCTTAAGATGGACTTTCCTAGATTCACTTCCCATGTCAGTTGGAGAACTGCCACTACTTGAGACCTTAGATATAAAGCATACCAGTATATCCCGTTTGTCCAGCTCAATTTGGAAGGCAAAGAATCTTCGACATCTTTATATGAATGAGATTCATCTTGATGTCTCCATTGAACTCAGATTTGGTGAATCTTTGGCCAAACTTCAGACATTAAGGGGGCTAGTTATAGGTGCCAAAAGCGCTATGGCCAAAGGCTTAAAATTCTTGGTTAATCTTAGGAAGTTGGGACTCACATGCCACGCAAATTCAATACATGCAGTTGTTGAGTCTATTTCACAACTAGATAATCTGCAGTCTCTAAGAGTACGGTCTATTGAAGAACATGGACTACCTTCAAATCTTTCACTGGGTAAGCTGAGGCAGCACACCAACCTTGCTGACTTGTATTTGCTTGGAAAACTAGCAAAGGCTCTTGAAACACAGGACCTTCCCCAAAACTTAAATGTACTGACTTTGTCATTGTCAGAACTTAATCAGGATCCAATGCCAATTCTCGGGGCTTTGCAGCAACTAAGAACACTTAATCTCTATGGTAAATCCTATCTTGGGGAACAAATGAAATGTCCCGGTCACAGCTTCCCTTCTCTGTATGAGCTGAAGCTGTGGAAGTTGGAGAACTTGAAGGAATGGAAAGTGGAGGATGGAGCCATGCCTGCACTTAAGCAACTAGAGATTAGATGCTGCTACAAATTGAGGATAATAAAAGGTATGCAACAACTGCAGGCCTTGAAAGAATTAACTTTGACCAATATGCCAGAGGCTTTGGTTGGAGATCTGAAAGCAAGTCTGGGAAGCAAAGTATTCATCAAGGAAAATAGATGGCGATTTTCTAACTCTTAATCACCAGTAAGTTTCTTGATCACTTGTATAATATACAACCAATTTTTGCTGCATTATGACCCTTTGTTTTAAATCTGAAACTTGGTTTGTTCCAACTTAATTTCTGCTATAAATGATTTTTAACTTAATTGTGAGCAGGCTGGTGCAGCACATATGAAATGGACTATTCCTACATAGTGCGTACATTTCTGAATGAAGAATGGCATAGAGACTAGCTGCAACCAAATTGTAGTTCTTTAAATGGCGAAGATGAAATAAAAACACATGCCTGTATGCCCCCTTCTTTCTGTTTAAATGAAGTTTCACTCTTTAAAATTGTATGTTATCGGACTATGAGTACTCATACTTATTTTGAATTGGCTTGGAGATTCTTATTTACAAAGTTTATGTATTTGAATTATTAACTTCCACTCTGTTTGCATATAATTAAATATTGAAAGGGTCCTTTTGTTTTTACGATGTGCTTGAGTATAAATAAAATGAAATGGAATTCCGTATATTTTTTCTATACTTCTAGAACTTTCTTATTACACCATTTAACAGAAGTAAAGCTTAGGGGGCAGCGAGCAGAATTTTATACAAGTACATGGCAAGATTGGAAAAGGAATGATTCACCATCCTCATTTGCTAGGCACATCATCAAAGTACTACTACTTAATTGTATTTTAAGTACAAGGATTTTTGTTAAAATACAATAACTAGTAGAAGACATGGGTCTATTCTATTAGCTATAATAAGTCTATAACAACGATATTGTAATTTTGATAAACT
>JANHAO010013196.1:0-15972 GCA_026873985.1 Saraca asoca
AGAAGTCACAAAACATCCCTTCTCATTTCAACTTAATATGGGATTAAACCTACTTCTTGTCATACCTTAAGAGGGAAACTGCGTGTTCATTCTATATCTAAGCAATTATACGTACAACATTATACTCAGAACAATAATGCTTGCTTTTAGAATATTTCCATATTATCTTCATGTTCAAACATTAGTATAGACTTCATGAAGCAACAAAAATTTCTAGCTCATAAACTATCTCTACTTCCCACAAGCTCTGGTACTAGAAGTTGCCGAGGTAACCCCTACAAGAATATAAAGCCAATTAAAATGAAGTAGAGATCATAGCAGGACTACAAATAACTTTTATTAATGAAAGATAACTTACAATTTGACAAGGACTCGAGTATTTCAGAGAATTCCTGCAAAAGAATTGGCAACTCGGTAAATGGAAGCATGATAGATACATGCATACATACATATGTATGATTACAAATGTGAGCATGTTCTAATTTATAATTAATTAACATGTTAACACCATTTGCATTTCTTAATGATTCCTTCATTTTTTCATAATATTTGGTTAGTATTAATCCTTCTTGAATGCAATTTAAATCAGTTCTAGAGTCTATTAAAGCATGAAATATTTGATAAAATTTATTATTAATTACTAGATTAATTTTGCATATTCATTTATGAAATTGAATTTTTTTGAAGAGCATTTATATATGAATCTTCTTCTTCATCTCTTTCGTTATTTTCTTAATAAATTTTTATATTTTGATTTTCATCAACTTGATATTCTATTATTGCTTTTTTTTAATCATTTTTTAATAGTAGCTTTGTAATTTCTAATTTAATTGTCAAATTTTCTTCTTTTATTTCTTTTTTAATATTATTAATTTTTGTTTGTAGATCTTGAATGGTAACTTTATTATTATGATTTTTAATTCTATTAAAATTTTTTTGTAAGTTGTATGATTCTATTTTTTCTTTATTTTCTTTTTGATTAATTATTTCTTTGAGTTTTAATAAATATTCGCTTTTAATTTCTTCATCTGTAATTCTATATGTATTATATCTATTGGAAGTCTAAGATCTTTTAACAAAACATTAATATTTGCTAAAGATTTAATATTTTGAAGTATCAATGTTGCATAATTTTTTCTTTTATGTTTGTAATGTTTGTTATCATTTTTATTTAATTTTAGTTTTCATTATTTGATAGTATGTTGAAATCTTTATCATTTTGCTTTTTGACTTACTGGCAGTTATTTTCTTTATTATTTGGTGTTTTAGAACTTAGATTAGAGTGACAAGTGGCAGTCTTTTGTAAAAAACTATTTTGAAAACTTGATTGTATATTCTTTTGAAAACTTGAATTAATGTTTTTGTAAGGTTTGTAGCCTTTTCTTTGTTTTTCAACTTTATCTTTTTTTCCTCTTTGTTTTTTTTATAACTAACTTCTTAAAGAGATAGTCTATTTTTTTTTATTTTTGTAATAATTTTTAAGCCAATTAAAAAAGTATATATGTTGTTATTTCTCTATATTTTTTACATAAAGATCTTTTAAATGTTTTCTATAGTCTAAGGGAAATTTTGAAATGTACCATTTTCTTTTTTCTATGTTTTCTTGAGCAAAATACATATAGAAAATGTTACCTAGAGAATAGAAAATATTTAAGAGATTTTAATATAAAAAATATAGAGAAACAATAACATATATACTTTTTTAATTGCCTTAAAAATTATTGTGAAAATAAAAACATAGATTATCCTTTTAGGAAATTAGTTATAAAAGAAAAAATAAAACAAGAGGAAAAGACAAAAGATAAAGTTGAAAAACAAACAAAGGGTTGCAAACCTTATACACTTTACGTAAACATTAATTCAAGTTTTCAAAAGAACATGCAATGAAGTACTTCTCAAAATAGTTCTTTACAAAAGGCTGCCACTTGCCACTCTAATCTAAGTCTTGAAGCACCAAATAATAGAGAGAATAACTACCAACAAGTTAAAAGGAAAAATGATAAAAATTTTAACATATTATCAAATAACGAAGAACTAAAGTTAGATAAAAATGATGGCAAACATTATACTTCAAAATATTAAATCTTTACCAAATATTAATGTTCTGTTAAAAGATCTAAGATTTCCAATAAATATAATAGATAAAATTATAAATGAAGAAATTAAAAGAATATTTATTAAAATTTAAGGAAATAATTGATAAAAAAAAATAAAGGAAAAATAGAACCATAATCAAGACATAATAAATGGTCAAGAATTAGTTATTTCAAACATAGAGCAAAAAATACGTAATTGGAATATATTTAGAGTTTCCACTCAAGAAATTCACAAAAAAGGAACTTTTGATATACTTCAAGATTTCCTAATAAAAACTTGTGAACAAAACCTAAGTATAGATAAAACTTATGATACAATGCCCCTTATTTCAGAAAAGATGATAGATCAACATAAATAAAATTATAATTATTTACACATATAATTAATTCAAGTAGTAATAAAATCCCTCCATAGATTAGGAATAGATATTCCAATATTAATAATTTTAAGAGATATAAGAGCAACAACCTTCAAAAATTCAATGTTAGTTTGTTTACCATCTAATCTCCATACTGGTCTAGTATGTTTCAACTGCTAAAAATAAAAGAAATCCTAAGTCTAATTATCAAAAAAAAGAAGAAGAAGGAATTTGGATAGATGGTACAAGACATGTAGATCTCGTTTTTAGGATCTACTACAAAGTTCTCAAAACTAATGTCAATATTAAAGCTTTAAGAATTTCTCCAAAAACTGAAACCTTATTAATAGAAGCCAATACCCAAAATTCTTCAATACTCACTCCAAAGCCACTTAAACATGATCAAATTTCATTTGAAGAAGAATGGAATTTATTAGATATGTATGGATGCATATGTATATATATATATATGTATGCAAATATACATATGCATATATATGTATGTATGGATGTATATGTATATATGTATGTATGCATATCTACATATGTATGTATATATAGATGTATATATATGTATCAGAACTAGTGAATGCAACCCTTAAAGTAAGAAAATTAAATAAGCAGGAAAACAAAGGAAAGCATGGATCATAGACGTATTGCAAATCGAATTTCTTATCAAAATTTAAATAGAAAACTTACAAGTTGGGTAAAATTCTAGACAGTTCCAAAGATTGCTTAGAGAAAGTGAGCACTTTGAAATTTTTTGGATACCTTTTGTTTGAGACTGAAGGTCTATTTATAGGAAATTTTACATTTTTCTATTTGCTACAGTTTTGGCCCTGTGAGGATATAGTGACATACTATAGTGGACTAATTTTGTTGATTTTCAAAAGTTGTTTGGCATTCTGAAAATATTCTGATTCCTTCGGCAAGCTTTTTTTTTACTTGCATTTGGTTCTCATTTGAATTTCATTTGCCAACACTTTGCCTTGTTCCTTCCTGTCGATACTTGAATTTGTATTTGCATTTGGTTCTTATTTGAATTTCATTTGTCGACATTTTGCTTTATTCTTTTTTGCTGACACTTGAATTTGCATTTGAATTTGTTTCTCATTTGAATTTCATTTGGACTATTCAGTCATCACTGAGGTTGATCTTGAAATAATCATCTTTATTAGATTGAGCATAATCTTTTGCTTCCTTTGAGGAGTTTGAGGCACATGATTCTGCTTCTTCAGTATTTATAAGCTGATGAAGAATTTCCTGTAATTTTGATACATACTCTTGCTTTGAAGAGATGGATGTTAAGGAAGCTGCAATTTGAGATTTGTTTTGGAGAAACTAATGACTCCCTTCTTTCATGTTTGTGGTAGTGTGGATTTTCTTGAAACCATGGAAGACCAATTTTTGAGAAGAATTGGAGAAGAACGGAAAAATTCCCATAATTGAGGTTATCAAAACAAGATTTAAAAGTATTCCATCCTTCTGCAACTTTTTTTTAAAAAATTCTGATATAGGACCACCCACTATCTAAAAAATCAATTTGAAAATTTATATTTTTTTTACCTTGGTTGAAAAAAAGCAACCAAGAGTGCTTTTGGTTTTTATTTTGGTAATATATGGCATTATACCTAGGTACGTCCCTCCTCCAAACCAAGACATTAGGCTAGTTTGTTTTTGATGCAATAGGTCAGATCATATAGCTTAATATTGTTGACTTAACAAAAAGTTGAAAGAAATGAATTTAGAAGAGGTAGTCTTAGGAGAAATAAATATTCTTCTAATTGTAAAAATAGAAACTTCTAATACTAGTGAATCTTTAGCTAAAGTAGAGGAAGTAGAAATGGAAAATAATAAAGCAGTTCAGCAAGAGAATTACTGTATTGAAATGGAAGATACATCATCTTCTGAAAAGGAAATAAATGTCCTTATCAAAGGACAAGATCTTCTCTTTGAAGTTATTTGTCAATTGCCCAATGATGAACAAAAGAAGGAATATTTCCAGAAGCTCAAACAAACAACAGAAAAACCCATCCCAGCCAAGGGTGTTAAGATAGACAAATACAACTTTAAGAATGTTTTAGATAGATTTAGTTTAGAAAATAGTAACCCTATTACTATCCAAGACTTGCAACACAAACTTAGTCTTCTAAAAGAAGAAGTGATTGAATTAAAACTGAAACAACAGTGTTCTGATTTAATCCTTTCAACTCTTCAGAAAGGTAAAGTAAAAGAGGAAGAAATACAAGGAAAAGAAATTTCACAAAAACTTTATAGGATATCTTCTAGTATTTCTATCCAAAAATGGTATATCCTGATCAAATTAATTATAAAAAATAAGTATACTATTGAGACAATAACTTAATTTGATATAGGAGCTGATTTCAATTGTATCCAAGAAGGACTTGTGCCCATAAAATATTTTGAAAAAACAAAAGAATGGCTTAGGTCTACTAATGGATCTAGGCTTGAAGTTTAGTTCAAATTATCTAATATTACTATCACAAATTCTTCTTGTAAAATTTCAACTACATTTTTGTTAGTTAAAGACATAACCAACACAATTATATTGGATTCTCCTTTTATCAAAGAAATTATGCCTTTTTTAGTCTTTGATGAAGGTATAGTAACTAAACATTTAGGAGATAAAATTGTTTTCCAATTTATCAAGAAACCAATTTTCAAGGATCTAAATTTGGTTAAAATCAAAGAAAATCAAATCAATTTTCTTTTTGAAAAAATCTCTTTCAAAAGAGTAGAACAATTTCTAAAAATGCCAGTTATTCAAAATAAAACAAAAACTTTACAAAAAAGAATTGAAAATTGGATTTGTTTTGATTTACCAAATGCCATATGAAAAGGATTTTTTTGAAAAACAAATTCCTACAAAAGCTCATCTAATCCAAATAAATCAAGAACTCTTGGACTACTGCAAAAAGGAAATCAATGATCTCTTTATTAAAAGGATTATTAGAAAGTCCAAAAGTCCTTGGTTATGTTCTACTTTTTATGTCAATAAGAATGCAGAGATTGAACGAGAAACTCCGAGAGTAGTAATTAATTACAAACCTCTAAATGAAGATTTGTAATGGATTCGTTATCCAATTCCAAATAAAAAGGATCTATTGAATTGCTTATATTCTGCAAAAATATTTGTCAAATTTGATTTAAAATCTAACTTCTAATAGATATAAATCAAACCCAAGGATAGGTATAAAATAACATTTACAATTCCATTTGGTCCATATAAATGGAATGTTACCCAGAAAAATGTTCTAATTTTATAATTGTTTACATTGACAATGTTCTAATTTTCTCCTAGAACATTGATCAACATTTTGAAAATTTAAATGTTTTCCTAGAAGTTACCCAGAAAAATGGACTTGATATCTCTCAAAGGAAAATCTCTTTATTCCAAACAAAAATTAGGCTTCTTTGACATTACATTTCCCATGGAACTATTACACCAATTAAGAGAGCAATTCAATTTGCTGACAAATTTTCAGATCAAATTCTTGACAAAACTCAACTACAAAGACTTTTGGGATGTTTAAATTATGTCTCAAAGTTCTTTCATCAAATGGACAATATCATACAACCTTTGCATGAACGTCTCAAAAAGAATTTTTCTCCTTGGACAGATGTTCATACAAATGTTGGTAGAAGGATCAAGCTTCATGTCAAAAGTCTTCCCTACTTGCAAACCTTTGATCCATCTACGTTAAAAATTGTTGAAATAGATGCTCTAGATTTAGGATATGGAGGAATCCTCAAGCAAAAGAAAAACTCAAAAAAACAAGTTATTGCTTTTACATCAAAGCATTGGAATCATGCACAATAAAATTATTCAACTATCAAAAAGGAAATTTTAGCAATAGTTTTATGTATAAACAAATTTCAAATTGATATTTTTAACCAAAAATTTATTGTTAGGGTTGATTGTAGATCTGCAAAAGATATTTTACAAAAGATGCTAAAAAATTAGTATTAAAACAAATTTTTGCAAGATGGTAAGCCATCTTATTTGCCTTTGATTTTGATATTGAATACATCAAAGGTTTTTCAAATTCTTTACCAAACTTCTTAACTTGCCAATTTTCATGGGGGAATAATGCCACCAAGAAAGATTGAGATAAAGAGAAAAATAAGGGTCCCTAACCGGATTCCAAATCCAAATCCAAATCCTCCTAATAAAAGGGAAAACAAATTGTTTCAAAATGCCAAACCCTAAAAGAGTATAACCTTCCTATCGAAACTTTCTAGGCTATAACTTCTCAACTATCCAAACCTTTAACCCCCACCAAAAAGTCTTTAGCAAGCATAGCCGAACGAGAGGACAAAGCAATGAATTTGGTTCTTAACAAAGCCAAAATTCTAAAGCAAAATGAAAAAAACAAAAACCCAAAATATTATTGCTAGTTTCTTATCAAAACAAATCACCACTTTTGATCCTCAGCCATCCAAAATTGTCACAAAATATTCCAGAAACTTATTCCACAAAGCCTCATTCAAATGGAACCAGAATACTGGGACAAAAATCCTAAAAAGGTTTTCCAAAACATTTTCATTTTATCTCTGAAAATTTCAATAAAACAAGAGATTTTTATTAATGAATTTTAATTTATACTAATTTAGCTAAAATTAAACATAATGTATCTAAAGGGTATAAAACATATATTCTTTATTCAACTTTTCAAATTGAGAAAATAATTTCTCCAACTGATTGGGGCAAATATCTTAATCAGATCAAAAAATTTTCAATCCCTTAGGAACCATATGGTTATACATATTGGGATTATCAAAAGGCCTGGTATAATGTCATATATTACTAAAATAAAAATCAAAAGCACTCTTGGTTGTTTTTCTTTAACCAAGGTAAAAAATATAAGTTTCTAAATTAGTTTTTTAGATGGTGGGACGTCTTTGGTCCTATGCCATAAATTTTTCCAAAAAAAGTTGCAAAAGGATGGAATTCTTTTAAATCCTATTTTGATAACCTCAATTATGGAAATTTTTCCATTCTTCTCCAATTCTTCTGAAAAATTGGTCTTCTATGGTGTTTTTCATGGGAATATCAATACTCACAAGAGAGCTCTTTATCCAAATGGGCAATCCTATAGAGAAAACTCTCTTTCAAATGATGGAACTCATACAAGCATGCCAACAAAGCTCATATCCATGAAATTCAAAAATGGTTTCAAGAAAATCTGCAGTACCACAAAAACATGAAAGAAAGGAGTCATCAGTTTCCCTAGAACAAATCTCAAATTACATCCTCCTTAGCATCCATATCTTCAAAGCAGGAGTATGTATCAAAGTTGTAGGAAATGCTTGATCAGCTTACAAATATTGAAAAAGCAAAATCCTGTGCCTCAAACTCCTCAAAGGAAGGAAAAGATTATGCTTAATCCAATGAAGATGATTATTTCAGCATCAATCTCAATGATGATAGAACAATCCAAATGAAATTCAAATGAGCGGTAAATTCAAATGCAAATTCAAGTGTTTCTAGAAAGAAATGAGACAAAGTGTCAGTAAATGAAATTCAAATTAGAACCAAATGCAAATGTAAATTCAAGTGTTGGCAAATCAAATTCAAATGAGAACAAAATACAAATGAAAAAAAAAGGATAATCTATGGAATCAAAATATTTTCAGAATGGCAATGAACTTTTGAAAACCAATAAAATTAGTCCACCATAGTATGTCACTGTAGCCTCACAGGGCCAAAACTATAGCAAATAGTAAAATATGTAATTTCCTATAAATAGACCTCCAATCTCAAACAAAGGGTATTTGAAAAATTTTAGAGTGCTCAACTTTCTCTAAGCAATCTCTGGAGCTTCCTGGAGTTTTGCCCAACTTGAAAGTTTTCTATTCAAATTTTAATATGAAGTTCTATTTGTAGTTTTTCTATGATCCCTGCTTCCATTTGTTTGCCTACTTGTTTAATTTTCTTACTTTAGAGGTTGCCTATGTGGGTTCTAGTATGGAACTGGTTTCTAGACATATTTCGTGACAATTTTGCATGGTTGAGGATCAGAAGTGATGATTTTTTTTTATGAGGAACTAGCAATAATGTTTTGGGTTTTCATTTTTTCAATTTGCTTCAAAATTTTGGCTTGGTCAAGAATCAGATTCTTTCCTTTGTCCTTTTCTTCGGCTATATCTGCCCATGACTTTTTGGTGAGGGTTAAAGTTTTGGATAGTTGAGAAGTTATGGCTTAGAGAGTTTCAATAGGAAGGTCATAGTCTGGACTTGTGCCTACAAAATATTTTGAAAAAAATGAAAGAAAGGCTTAGGTCTGCTAATGGATCTAGACTTCAAATTCAGTTCAAATTATCTGATGTTACTGTCACAAATTCTTATTGCAAAATTAAAATTACATTTTTGTTAGTTAAAGACATAACTAGCAAAATTATATTGGGTTCTCTTTTTATCAAAGAAATTATGCCTTTTTTAGTCTATGATGAAGGCATAATAATTGAACATTAAGGAGATAAAATTATTTTCCAATTTATCAAGAAACCAATTTTCAAGGATTTAAATTTGGTTAAAATTAAAGAAAATCAAATCAATTTTCTTTCTAAAGAAATCTCTTTCAAAAGAATAGAACAACTTCTAAAAATGCCAGTTGTTCAAAATAAAATAAAATCTTTACAAAAAAGAATTGAAAATCAGATTTGTTCTGATTTAGCATATGCCTTTTGAAGAAGAAGACAATATATGGTGGATTTTTCATATGAAAAGGATTTTTCTGAAAAACAAATTCCTATAAAAGCTCGTCCAATCCAAATGAATCAAGAACTCTTGGACTACTGCAAATAGGAAATCAATGATCTCTTTACTAAAGGGATTATCAAAAAGTCCAAAAGTCCTTGGTCATGTTCTATTTTTTATGTCAATAAGAATGCAGAGATTGAATGAAGAACTCTAAGATTAGTAATCAATTATAAACATCTAAATGAAACTTCGCAATGAATCCATTATCCAATTCCAAATAAAAAGTATCTATTGAATCGCTTACATTTTGCAAAAATATTTTTGAAATTTGATTTAAAATCTAGCTTCTAGTAGATACAAATCAAACTTGAGGATAGGTATAAAATAGCACTTACAGTTCTATTTGATCAGTATGAATGGAATGTAATGCCGTGTGGCCATAAAAATGCATTCTCAAAATTTCAAAGGATCATGAATGATATTTACAATCCATTTACAAATTTTATAATTGTTTACATTGATGATGTTCTAATTTTCTCCCAAAACATTGATCAATATTTTAAACATTTAAATGTTTTCCAAGAAGTTACCCAAAAGAATGGACTTGCTGTTTCTCAAAAGAAAATCTCTTTATTCCAAACAAAAATAAGGTTTCTTGTACATTACATTTCCCAGGGAACTATTACACCAATTGAAAGAGCAATTCATTTTGCTAACAAATTTACAGATCAAATTCTTGGTAGAACTCAACTACAAAGATTTTTGGAATGTTTGAATTATGTTTGAGTTCTTTCCTCAAATGGATAATATCATACAACCTTTATATGAATGTTTCAAAAAAAAATACTCCTCCTTAGATAGATGTTCATATAAATGTTGTCAGAAGGATCAAACTTCATGTCAAAAGTCTTCCATGCTTGCAAATCTTTGATCCATCTACATTAAAAATTGTTGAAACAAATGCTTTGGATTTATATATATACATATGTAAATATCATTCTTTTAAGGACATGATTTTACATAAGGTTTGCGGTCTTTGTCTTCCATTCTTGGTTTTGTATCTTCAACTTTTGACTTTTCTATTCATTTTACTTTTTTCTTTTCATATCCTATTTTTCTTAATTATTGAAGCAATTTTTGTATGTTGTTTTTTGAGGTTTTGGCAAAAGAATTTTCTATATTTTTTTCCATACAAATTTTTTTTAACCATTTAAAGAAATATATATGTATTTTAAATTTTTTTAATATCTTTTATATATAATTCTTTAAGATAATCTCTTATTTTGCAATTGAATTTTGAGAAATACCAATCTCTTTTTTTATTGATTATCTTGAGAATAGAACTCTTCATTTAGCAATTTTTCATTTAAAATAAATTTTCTTTTTAGCATATTGAGTTGATTTCTCATCTTTGAATAGTTAGGTGAAGTTGGTTGTCGTGTTGAAGTATAATTTGCTTTGTATTGAGATTTTGGAATATTTTTGTTCTAATTTATTCCTTAAAGTTTTACTAATTGTTCATTTATCTCTTGATCTATACTTTTTCTTGGATCTAGGTCTAATGTTGAAAATGAATCTATTGAACTACTGGGTGAATATTTGGATGAAGTTTCAGCTTCTAAACTTCTTGAAATTTTTTGAAATTTTAATGTTACATCTCTTAAAGAAATTCTTATTATTTGATGAATTGTTGAAATTTCTTCAAGTTTTGGAGGCATTAACTCTAATAATTTCCATTCTTTTATAAAAGATATTTAATTATATTTAAAAGGCTTTGGATTTAATATTGAAGAATTTTGTGTATTTTCTTCTATTAATAAAGTCTCATTTTTTTTTTGGAGAAATCCTTGAGGCTTTGTTATTGGCATTAGTTTTCATGATTTTGTAATATATTCTATAAATTATATCTACATGTTTTTTTCATCTATCCAAATTCCTTCTTTAGTTTTGATTAGTAACTATAAAAGTTTTTTCATATTTGGGTTATTGAGGGCTACAGTAAAATCTAGGAAATAGTTTAAATATATAAGACCATTATGTAAGTTTGACTGTAAACAAGCTAATATTGAATTTTTGAAAAGTTTTGCTCTTGTATCTCTTAAAACTATTAATATTAGAGTATCTATTCTTGATCTATGAAGAGGTTTAGAAAAAAGCAAAATCAATAGAAAAATCAAAAGTTGAAGATACAAAACTAAGAATGGAAGACAAAGGTTGCAAACTTTACATAAAATGAAGTATTTAAAAGAATGAACTTCACATACAAACAATTTCTCATCAAAATGATGACACATGTCATACTAACATATATCCTCAAACAACCAATGATAGAGAAAGTAATCAACAAGTCAACAAAGAAGAAGATCATGTGCTAAAAATTGAGAATTAAAATAATGCAGCAAAATTCTCTAATAAGCTACAAGACAAATTAGAAATAGTAACTAAAAACTAAAAGGTATGGAAAAGGAAAAATTAAATGAAAATTGCTACATACAATATTTAGAGAAAGATAACAATTCTTCAATATCCACAAAAAACTTGTCATCCACTAGAAGTAAGATAAACAATTTAGAAATAAAACAAAGTGATAATACTTTAAATGCTCTTTCAAAATATTTAAGGCCTCTAATAGATATAATAGATAAAATTACAAATGAAGAATTTGATTTGAATAATTATTTTGATGTTGAATATTTTGTATTTGTCTAAGACATATTATTTTGACATTCTATTTTAGATGCTGCTATTTCAAACGGGGATGGAATTATCAAAGATTCATGATATTCCAATTTTATTTCTTCAAAAGAAGGATGATTTCATATAATTATTTTATTTGATGATATCTACCATTGTTGTTTTGATTTTTGTAACATATTTAGAAAATCTATATTAGTAGAGATATTATTATTATTATTATTATTATTATTATTATTATTATTATTATTATTATTATTATGTTAGTTTTGATTGAAGCAATATCTTTTTTTTTTGAATTATTGATTACCTTACTTCTAGTGGATGCCAAGTTTTTTGCAGGTGTTGAAGAATTGTTATCTTTCTCTAAATGTTGTACATAGCAATCTTCATTTAATTTTTCCTTTTCCATTTATTTTTGGTTTTTAGTTACGATTCCTAATTTGTTTTGTGGTTTGTTAGAGAATTTTGTTGCATTATTTTTATTTTCAATTTTTAGCACATGATCTTCATCTTTGTTGACTTGTTAAATATTTTCTCCATTATTGGTTATTTTAGGGTATAGGTTAGTATGATATGTGTCATCATTTTGATGAGAAGTTGTTTGTATGTGAAGAATGTACATATGCATATACATATATATATATATGTATGTATGTATGGATGCATATGTATATATGTTTGTATGCGTACGTACAACATATGTATATATATATTGAAAGTAATTGAGTAGAATGACAGTACAATAACAAAAATCATGATAAAAATAATAATTGAAAGTATAAAAATATAGTTATTGGATGAAAACTTGCAAAATATTATTGATATCTCAAATCTTTGTACAAGATTTTTGAAAAGAAAATTACAATTTTTGAAAGAGGAAGAGGGAAAGGGTTATAGTTCTCATGGTTAGAGATTTTGAATACCAAGGTTAGTGGTGAATATTTGGTTATGTTGAAGTCTTGAAAAAAACTTTCTTATATAGAGTCTTGAAAGGCTTTCAGACTTCAATCCTTTCTTCATTTTGATTCTAGACTTCAAATATTATTGAATTTGTCTTTGAAGCAGGACTTGTCCACCATCTTGAATTTGATAATTAATAAGGCTTGACTTTCCTGCCAAAGCATCTTGGAAAATAGATTTTGATAAGGATGGCCCCACTTTGGTCTAGGAATCTTGAAAAGCTGATAGTTGTTTGAATAATTGATCTTCCTTTCAGATTTGAAATCAGACTTGAATTGGAATTTAATACTAGTTTGGATTAATTCCAAAATAGTTGTCTTCATTTTCTTGTGTTTGAAAGGAAGATTTCCTAGTATTATTTTATTTGCAGCAGTTTGCCATTGTTGTTTTGAATTTCGTAATATATTAAGATATCTTTGAACTTTAGACTTTGAGTTATATTTTTTACAAGATGAAAGGTTAAGTTTTGAAGGTAAAGTGTCATCATCTTTTATTGTTGTAGCTTTGTTGTTATTTGAGATTGCTTTTGATTTCTTTACATAAGGTTTTGCTTTTGCTTTCTTTTCTTTGTTTGTAGCTTTTTTAATTGCTTTACTATTTAATGATGTAAAGAAATCAAAAGCAATATCAAATAACAAAGCTACAATAGTAAAAGATGATGACAATTTACCTTTAAAACTTAACCTTTCATCACTACAAAAAATGGTATAATTTAGTGGCGGTTATGCAGTGTATATAGTGGTGGTTAGAGCCGTTGTTGAGTAAATTAGCGACGGTTACGATAATCACTAGTAAATACACTGCCAGATTGACATTAGCAGCGGTTAGATGAAACCGTTGGAAAGTGTAAATTTTCGTATTAATTTAGCTATTTTCCGTTTATACTTTAGCTGTTGTTAGGTTAACCGCCACAATGTTTGAAATGAAAACGTGACATAATATATTCAAGTTAGTAGCGGTTAGTTAACACTACTATTTTTTAATCCAGTTTAAATTTAGCGACGGTTCCTTAACCACTGCTAAATTTTCTCATATTTTTTAAAAATTTTCAAATCATCCAATTCTTATGTTTCCATTAGATAATGACATTAATTATCCTTATAAAACATAAAAATAAATTCATAGTACAAGAACAATAGCATTCATTCAAATATATATGAAAATGGCATTCATTTGAATAAAATAGAATATCCATATAGTCTTTACATTGCATTCTAGTCAAAAACTGTTTAAAACCAAAAAATACAACAAAACTTAAGGAGATTGGCTAGGATTGGTAGCATTTCTATCTTGGTTACTCCCGTCAGAAGATCTCCTTACATGCGTAGGTGAAAATTGATCTGACAAATTAATATCAACCTCATCCTAAAAAGAAAAAAAGACAAAGAATATCTTAGATTGAAAAATGACTTACGTATTCAGACATGCAAAAATAGTATTTCATTGCCACCATAGTTTAGCAGAATTCTGGTTTGAATACAATAATTCAATTACCCATAAAGTAGCACAATTATACCATAGTTTGACATGCATACACAGAAACCAAATATTATATCGGTCCAATTATGGAAAAAAATAGCAATTCAAATATGCATATATTAGTCCAATCAGGCAGAAAAAACAAAAATACAAAGACAACTTTATGAGGATCTAATTAAAGATGATTGTGGTGAATAAGACAGATACAAAAACATATTTACCAGCAAACAAATACACAACAAACATAGTTAGAACAACAAATTTGACCAAGTTTTAGGCATAATACCTGTTGGTTAGTACAAGGGTGATCGAACAAATGGGGTGGAATGTACATGCCCATGGACTTGATGTAGTCCAAAATGGCTTCCACCCACGCCTCTGTTTTTTTCACTTATGATTTAAGCCTTGTAATTTCTTAGTTCACATTATTCAACATTGATGAAGAGCTGCCACCTCCTCTTTTAGAACTCTTCCCAAAGCCGCTAATGGAACAAGCATCCATGCCTAGTCTTCGTACACGACCTGGGTGCTCCTTCCTAAATACTTGTCCAAAAGCATCGTCTGGGGAGATTATTGACAGCTGTGTCTGATCTGCTTGGTCGAGGGTTCTTGTAATTTTTCTTAAATATAACAACAAAACATATGTATCAATATCAACTAATTATTGCTTTGAAAGTAATAAAAAACACACAAATGAACCCTCACCCCTACTCTCCTTGCCTCATCATTCATGTAAGAGCCATCATTTCTCCTATGGATAGCGTCCCATAACTCTGCCCTTCCAATAGAACCTTCTCTCTCTCTCTCTCTCTCTTGACATTTAAACAAGTAAAAAAGAGTTATTTCATAAGCCAATCTTGATTGTATTCACTCAAATTAAATGGCTATGATACCATTTCATCCTTTTTTCATGCAAATGATTTTGACCCCGTAGTGTGAGGAATGGTCTGTTTGCTTCTATTTCATGCATTTTTACTGCACATTTCTTGCATGAAGAAACTCAATTACTCATTCAGCCATCAATATAGGCATAATTAAATTCAATTATTTTCACATACTAGAATTAAATAAACTACTAACCTTATATTTTTGTTTATCACGAATGAGGACCAAACCTCTCCATTGCTCGCTTGAAACACCTGTGGGACAATTTTGTTCAATATTTTGGTCCAATGTCAGGCTAGGGTCATAATATTTGTTGTACAAGGTTCCTTTGAAATCCCTCCACCATTTTCCAATCCATTAATTAGCAAGCCACTTAGCCATTTGATCATTTTCAAATTAAAAATATGGCTGTAACCCAAAAAAAGCCATTAGTATTAGAAATAAATATGAATTGTAAATGGCAAGATAGTTTTATTGCATATCATCACCAATCTATTGAAGACATCATCTTTAATCGAGTCTGGTATGTCTGGCCAAGCCTCATAGTCTATGGCGTATTTTGTCCTGGCCAAATGACCCATTGCACCTGGAAAAATGCCTTCCTCCTCTCCTATGGGTCGACTAAGATCATCCGTCTATACTAAGACTTTCTCTCCGTCCGAGCTCCAAACTTGATCAACCCAAAGATTCTTGACCTTGATCACACCATCATTATCTATTGAAAGAAGTACAAAATATTAGTGCAATGTTAACTCAAATATATAAGAAAATG
>JANHAO010013197.1:0-15973 GCA_026873985.1 Saraca asoca
GAGAAATTTACCTAGTAATTAATACAAAAAGTCAAAATACTTTCATTGGCTTTTCAAAATACATCATAAAATGGTTCTTATTGTATGGGCTTCTTCTCGCCCTACTGGGAACACTCAGATCGTTGGCTTGGAGGTTTCACCATGTACTCTCTTTAGTGGCCTCTCTAGATCAAGTCCTCAATGGCATCCTTGAGTTCAAGACAATTCAAGGTGCCATGCCCGACCTCATTGTGATAGGCACAGAACTCTTGCTTGTTTCTCTGTCTATAAGGGACCCTTATAGGAATAGGTCTTTCGAAGTCCTCCCTTTCCCTTTCTGTAGTGAAAATCCTATCTTGAGAGTTTGACAGGACACTGTATTGCTCATAGTGAGCTAAGGGCTAAGGTCACTCACCTTTGGGCCTATGGGACTTATTCGCAGTCTGCACATCGAAGTGGTCACCTCGATCTATATTGTCCCTCTTCTTACTTTGAGCGAAACCATCCCTCTCACACTTCATTTCAAGTTTTCCCGAGCTGAATGTTTCTTCCCACTTGATCTGTTTGGCAGCTCGTTCATTAAATTTAGTTAAGTCCTTTACCAAGGACTTGTATAGACTTTTGTTGTTGATGGTGGATTTTGGTTCTAGGCCAAACTCCAATCAATGAAGGATTCTTTTCGGATCTCATACCATGCAAATATAGTAAATGAATGAAGAAGGCAAGAAAAAGAGGAAGAGTAGTAGAGAACACAGAGCTTTTAATGTGGTTCGACCAAATCTAGATAGAATCAGACCTTACATTCACGATAATGAATTGATCTAAAAGTATTTTTATAGGGTTTCAGTATGATGGTTTTCAGTCCTTTCCTAACATTCATCTCCTTCCTTCTATTTATAGAGGAAAGAAAGTTACAAATATAATTTTACATGTAACAAATATATTACATCAAACATTTAATGTATAAGATAGAATGGACAGGCTAAGATCCTATAAGTCGGCTCCTATAGATTACCTTCTGCACATGGGCCCCATATGTTTGCTGGGGAATACATACGCTAGTCTCCTACTTAACGAGCTCCCAGGCTACTGGTCATGCGTCGCAGCTAGATCCTTCGGTCTGAGGGAGTTACTGTCTTCGAGGTGACAAGGTCGAGCTTGTTCTCGTCAGGGCGAGCTCGGATAGAGGAGGTCACTAGTGACGCGAGCTAGAATTTAGCATATTAACTCTCTGAGCGTCCTGCAAGTTGAATTCTTACCACATTTAGGCCACTTGCCAGCCCATTAAGGATATTCCAGATTTCACATATAACATTTGTAAAGCTTTCCATCTTTACATCCTATAGATATTGTTGCCAGCATGGTTTCTTTAGATGGATTCTCCACTAAATTGGCTTCAAGTCTGAATCTGGCAATGTAATCTTTCAGTGACTCATGCTTACACTGGAAGATCATTGCAAGGTGGTAGGAAGGGATGAGCTATCTCCTCAATGCTTGGTACTGGCTAATGAACTTCTACTAGCACACTTCCTAACTGCATATCAAGCAAGCTGGAAGGCTTCAAAACTAGGTCCGAGGTACACCCCCTAGTGTAACAGGGAAAACCCAGCATTTAACCAGAGGATCGACTATTTGCAAATCCATCCGAACATTGAATGCATCCATGTGGTCATAAGGATCAGAGTCCCTATTGTATAGAGGAATCGCGGGGACTTCGAGCTTAAGAGGGAGGGGCTGAGCCTCGATCTCTATGGAGAACAATGACTTGTTCTCATAGTGAGCTCGATCATTAGTAGGTTGAAGATGTTCTTCTAGTTGGATCATTTTTTGATATAATTCTTTTAGCAATGAGTTCTGTGCTCCAGACTATTGGCTAGAGGACTGCTGGACCCTTTGACCCTCATGATCATGAGAGTTATGGCTTGGAGATTATTCTTATGAATGATGACTAAGGAATTCTCCTAATTGGCCCTACTTGAACATCTAGCTTGGTATTGGTGAGCTTTCCTAGGTGTCACGATCTCAGTCTACCTTTGTACACCTTATGCCTATACTTTCATCAGCATTGTGACTACTTTAGTCAGCTCTCCCATCATATTCTCTAATCTCTCCTAGCATTGGAGCCAGGTTTGCATTTCATCAATGTCATTAGCAATGGCAACAGGTTGAAAAGAATTGGTTGGGGGCAAGCCAGAGGTAACACCTATGATAGGGGCAATAGAGGAGTCTATTGTGGACACATGACCTTTTGGAGGGTTAACTAATGCATTTAAAGCTCTAGTAGTTCTTTCTTTTGCCATAGTAGCAAAAAATAGATGAGTCCCTAAAGACGATGCCAAAATATTGACAGTGGATTTTGATTCCATGTAAATTCCACCAATTGAGGAGGTTCTTCTAGGACTCAAACTATAATTTGGTTACTAATATAGTAAATATGAGATGAGAAACCAGAAGAGAAAGAGAATCAACAGGAAACATAGAGCTTTTAACATGGTTCGGCCAAATCTAGACAGTACCAGACCCTACGTCCATGATAATGTTAATGTTTTGAAGAAAATTCTATAGAGTTTCTGTATCTCTACTCAAAGTTATTTACAGTACTCTTGTCCTTCCTATTTATAGAGGCCGAGAGGTTATAAGTGTAATTTTACATGCTATAAATAAGTTACATCAAATATTAAATGTACAAGATAATGTAATCTTTTGTAGATCAGCTCTTGCATATGACTTTCTACAGGTGGGCCCCCTTGTCTGCTGGATTTAAATCATGATGTAAGTCTATCTGATACTCTATCTTGTTAAGTCTTTGGCTGGGCATTGTGCCAGTCTCACGGGTCGAAATACTTGGCTTGAGTCACTGTTGGCTTTCTTCCAGCGAGGCGAGCTTCTCTCTTAGTGAGGTAAGCTTCTAACGAGCTATTGCTTTGTTCCCATCCTGACCTCACAGCTAGTGAAGTGGTGTAATCTTAATGAGCTGAGCTATCTTTAACTGGTTCTTAGTTTTCATTGTGCTTTTGCTTCTCTATTATGTGAGACTAGATTTTGCCCATAACATTATTCAAATTCACAAAGATGATTACTATTCTTAGAATTTGAAGAGTTAGTATCATCTAAAAACAAAAATGTTTTAAATGTTCTCTCTATAGAACAATATCTTTTTGATGTCATCTACAAACTGCCAGATAGTGATGAAAAAAATAATTATTTGCAGGAGTTCAAAAGAACTCTTGAAAAACCAACTTCTTCAAGACCACATGTTTTGAACAACTATGATTTCAAAAATGTTTTAGAAAGATTTAATTTAGAAAAGGTAAACCTATCACCTTACAGGATTTACAATCTGAAGTAAATCTTCTCAAAGAAGAAATAAAGGTCTTGAAAGCCTAACAAAACTATTTTCATCAAATGTTTTCTGACTTCAAAAAGGGCAAAAACAAGGTTGAAGATGAGGATGAAAGCATCAATGAAGATGGTGTTTTTAGACTCACTTCTACTATGTAAATTCAAAAATGGTATGTCCCTATAGAACTCATTGTCAAAAATAAGTATACAATTAAGACAGTAGCTTTGTTTGATATAGGAGCTGATCTTAATTGTATCCAAGGTGGGTTAGTACCTATCAAATAATTTGAAAAAACAAAACAAGGACTTAGATCTACTAATGGATCTAAGCTTTTGACTCAATTCAAACTTTCAAATGTTGCTTTGAAAAATGATTTTCATGATTTCAATATAGATTTTCTATTAGTAAAAGACATAACTAGCAGAATAACCCTAGGTTCTCCTTTCATTCAACAAATAATGCCCTTTTCAATGTCTACTGGAGGGATAAAAATGGATAAAATAGGACAAAAATTAGTTTGTAAATTTCTTGAAAAACTTGTTTTCAAAAACCCCAATCTAGTTGAAAACAAAATAAACCAGATGAATTATCTTTATTAAGAAATAAAGTTCAAAAAGATAAAATAACAATGGCCATTCTAATTGTTCAAAACAAAATAAAAATTTTAGAAAATAAAATTCAAAGCCAAATATGTTCCAAAATGCCTAATGCACATTGGAGGAGAGAACAACAAATGATAGACTTACCATATGAAAAAGATATTTTGAAAAGAAAATTCTTACAAAAGCTTATCCTATTCAAATGAATTAAGAACTTTTGGACTATTGCAAAAAAGAAATAGATCATTTCTTGGTCAAAGGGATTATCAAAAAGTCCAAAAGTCTTTAGTCCTGTTCTGCTTTCTATGTTAATAAAAATTCAAAAATAGAACGAGGAACTTCAAGGCTTGTAATCAATTACAAACCTTTAAATAAAGCTCTTCAATGGATCAAGTATTCAGTCCCTCATAAAAAGGATTTGCTAAATTATTTGCATTCAACAAGGATATTTTCCAAATTTGACATGAAATTTAGCTTCTAACAAATTCAAATAAAACCTGAGGATGGGTACAAAACAGCATTTACAATCCCAATAATGCCATTTGTACTGAAAAATGCCCCCTCAGAATTTCAAAGGATTATAAATGATATTTATAATCCCTTTACAAATTTTATTATTGTCTATATTGATGATGTTTTGGTTTTTTTCCTAAAACATAGATCAACATTTCAAACACCTCAACATCTTTCTGGAAACTACCCTGAAAAATGGTTTTGTAATTTCAAAGAAAAATATTTCTCTTTTTCAAACCAAAATCAAGTTTCTTGGTCATCCTATTTTTCAAGGAACCATTTCTCTACTTGAAAGAGCAATTCAATTTGCTGACAAATTTTCTAACTAAATTATTGACAAAACCTAATTACAAATATTTCTTGGATGTTTAAACTACATCTCTGATTTCTTTCCAAATTTATCAAATGCTCTTTAGCCTTTGCATGATAGGTTGAAAAAGTCTTCTCCTCTATGGATAGATTTACATACTAATTTTGTTAAAAGAATCAAATACCAAGTCAAATGTTTGCCAAATTTGCATCTTAGTAATCCTTCAACCTATAAGAGTATAGAGACTGATGCTTCTAATCTAGGATATGGCGGCATTTTTAAATAGAATCAAAATGGTAGGGAGCATGTAGTTACATTTACCTCTAAACTTTGGAACCATACTCAACAAAATTATTCAACTATCAAAAAGGAAATTTTATCAATTGTTTTATGTAGCCAAAAGTTTCAAAGCAATTTGTTAAATAAAAAATTTACAATTAGGGTACATTGCCAATCTACCAAAGATGTTTACAAAAGGATGTTAAAAATTTAGCATCTAAACAAATTTTTGCAAGATGGCAAACCATCTTATCGTGTTTGATTTTCAAATTGAATATATTAAAGGATCATCAAATTCTCCTCTTGACTTTCTTACTCTTGTATTGTTGTAAGGAAATGCTGAGGAAGGAAAGATAAAAAAAGCAAGAGTCTGCCTCTAGACTCCAAGAAAAATTCAAATACTTAGAGTCCACCTTCGAACTCCACTTCAAAATCAAATGCTCCACTAGCATCCAAATCAAAGGATAAAGGTAAACAAGTTGCCTCTTCCCCCCAAATTTCTCAAAAAAAATAATTAATTCATTTTCTCCATTGGAGATGGATTTACTAATAGAAACCTTACAAGCCATTGTAAGCCAAATAAAAAAAACCCTTGGCCTTGCCTACCAAAAAATCCTGGGCTAACATTCCTAAGAAAGAAATGATAAAGGCAAACCTCTCTTCATCACCAAATCTAAATTGAACCAAATATTAGCACAAAAATCCAAATAGATGACAAAGTCCCTAGACAAATCAGGTTCTCAACCAAAAATACAAGCCAATACTTTTCCAAAACTAGGAAAGAAAAAAAATTATCCAGATGGAACTGGAAATATGGCGTGAAAACCTAATGGTTGGCATAACAAAGTTCTTTCCAAAAGATTGGTATTATTTGCCAACAAATCTTTTAAAAATAAGAGGCTTTTACTAATTTATCTTAACTAATAGAGGGTCTGTAATAATCAAGCACCATATCAATAAAGATAATTCTCAAACTATTACTCATTTGACATTCTGAATTGAGAAAATTTTAACTATTTCATATTAGGGACAAAACCCCTCAGTAGGCAAAAGGTTTTCCAAAGCCTACGAACTAAAAGGGTATACATATTGGGACTATATTCAGTCTTGGTATAATACCTTATATTTTCAAAATCAAAATTCTTCACATACTTGGTTATTTTTCTTTAACCAAAATATCAAGTGCAAATTTCCAAATTGGTTCTTCAGTTGGTGGGATATCTTTGGTCCTTTACTAGAAATTTTTCTAAATGAAGTCAAAGAAGGTTAGGATATATTTCAATCTTGTTTTGATAATTTAAATTATGGAAATTTTCCTATTTTACTTCAATTCTACTTAAAAATCGATTTACCTTGGGTATACTTATGGAAATACCAATATGATAAAGAAAGACAATTCTTAAAATTTTTGGTTTTATACAAAATTGGTTCTGTCAAATGGTGGGCTTCCTATAACTAAGCTCACAGAGCTTATAAATTCCAAATCATGAAATGGTTTGAGAAATATCAGCATTTCATAAAAATATAAAGGTCGGATCAAGCCAGTTCTTTCAAGATAAATAAAATATTGTTGCTATTCTAGCGGCAACTTCAACAAAGGAGAATTATGTAGAAAGGCTACAAGAGCTTCTCCTTCAACTAAAAGAAAATTTAGCAAAGTACAACTCTTTCAGTTCAACAAAATCAGAGGAGGATTATACTCAATCAAATGAAGATGATTGCTTCAGTATCGATCTTGGTGACTAAAGCAAAATGAAATTCAAATTTAAGTTCAAATGAAGTGTCGACAAGTGAAGACAAATTAACTTTTAGCTTGACAACTTTCCAAATAGTCAAAAGTTACTAGACAAGCTTTTAGCAATAGAGAATCCAAATTATAGCCAATCATTGTAATAGTTACTATAGTAGTCATTGTAGCAGCATGGACAGACAACTGTATACTGTAGCATTTAACTATATACTGTAGTGCTACACTGTAGTAAATAGTAAAATCTTAGAAATTTTTCTATATATAGGATCCAAATCCCAAATGTAAGGTATTCTTTGCCTATCATTTTACTAATCTCTGGAGCTTTCTAGAGTCTTGCCAAATTTGTAAGCTTTCTTTCAAATCTATAATAAAATTCTATATTTTATTTAGTAGCCCTACTACGATCCTTACTTCTTTCTTAACTATTTTAATTTTCTTTTAGGAGCCTCCCTTTATAGCTTTTGGTATTAGAGCCTAGGGGAAGTAAGGATAACAAGATGAATTAGAAATTATTATTGCTTTATGAAGTTTATGCTAATGTTTAAGTATGAAAATAATCAAGATATATATTGTTAGCTCGTTATGAAAATGTAGGTTCATTGAGGAACAGTAGTCCCCGATTGAGTGGATGAAAGGGGTTTTGGTTCCTGCCTTTTAGAGCTCCTATGGATATTGTAAGATGAGGTTAAATTATGTTCAAAGAAAAAATTCATGCTGAGATCTTAGTATTGAAATAATTTAGCAACTTTAATCTATAATTCATAATGTTATCTTTATAGTACCTAAAGGTAATGATATTAAGCTAAGGGGATAAATAATCAAGCACCATATCAGTAAAGATAATCCTCAAATTATTACTTATTCGACACTTCAAATTGAGAAAATTTTAACAATTTCATATTGGGGACAAAACCCCTCAATAGGCAAAAGGTTTTCCATAGCTTATAAACCAATAGGGTATACATACTGGGACTATATTCAAGCCTAGTATAATACCTTATATTTTCAAAATATTTGGTAAGGATTAACCCTTCTTGAATATAATTAAGATCAACACCTGTGTCAAACAGAGCAACTGTCTTACTTGTATACTCTTTTTTAACAATGAGTTCTATAGGAACATACCATTTTTGAATTTGCATAGTAGAAGTGAGTCTAAAAACATTATCCTCATTGATGCTTTCATCTTCATCTTTAATCTTGTTTTTGCCCTTTTTGTAATCAGAAAACATTGATGAAAATGGTTTTGTTAGGTTTTCAAAACCTTTGTTTCTTCTTTGAAAGGATCTACTTCAGACTGTAAATCCTGTAAGGTGACATGCTTTCTTTTTTCTAAATTAAATCTTTCCAAAATATTTTTGAAATTGTAGTTGTTCAAAACAGGTGGTTTTGAAGAAGTTGGTTTTTTAAGACTTCTTTTGAAGTCCTACAAATAATTTTTCTTTTCATCACTATTTGGTAGTTTATGGATGATATCAAAAAGAAGATCTTATTCTATAAAAAGAACATTTAAAAAATTTTGGTCTTCAGATAATGCTAACTCTTTAAATTCTCAAGAATAGCAATCATCTTCTTAAATTTGATTAGTCTCATGAACTTGTTCTTCATCTTTAGAAGAAAAGTCTAAGAAGATGTTTCTGTAAGTAAATTGCTAATTTAATGGAGTGTTTGCTCATCAAGTTCAAGGTTCCTAATCCTTTTATTTAGTCTACAATATTTGGCTATATGACGTGATTTGTTACACCTATAACAAACTAGTCTTTTGTTTAAATTTGGTAGAGGACTATACCTAGGCTTTCTTCTAAAAACCTTACTAGTGGTCTTACTCTTATGAATTTGAGGTCTTAGGTTAGCTTCTATGTGTTTCTCCCTATGCTTGTGCTTAGGTTTGTAGGCTTTTGGATAGGTAAAACTAAATTGTTTATAGAATGATCCTAACTCTCTATAGTTAAGAGCTCTTTCTTTGACTAACTGCCTATGAATCTTATCTTCTTAGTAAATCTTAAAGGCTACTTTCTAGACATAGGTAACTAATTGTCTATAAGTAAGTTGTTCATATGGGATAATCCCTTTGAATTTGTTCCTTATAGTTTATATATATATATATATATATATTAGTTTACCCCATATGTGTAGTGATGCACATTAGGCTAAAATGAAAGATATATATTTACATTCCACATGTGTAATGGTGCACATTACATTATTTTTTAGTATTTATAAAGCCATTCCTATTTGGATTCTACTACTTTTGATGAGTATAGATTATGTGAAATTTTTTCTTTTAAATAACTTCAAGTGCTAGAATACAAATTTATGATTGAAATATCTATGTTTCGTAGATAGCTAAGTTGTCTTTATTGTCTAGTTCATATTTGTATCAAAAGATTACCATGTATAATTGTTATTAGGTGTAAGCTATGTTGATATGAACTTATTAGTTGCATGTTTGGTATTAATTTGCTAGACATTTATATTAGATATGGAAATTTGACATAACTCAAATTATATGATTTTTATTATATAAAGTTTTCATTTTAAATTTGTTTATCTAGTTGTGATGGACAAAAATCTTTATAAAATTACATGGAGTGAATGAATCTTATGTGAGGCATAAAATGTATAGAAGGATTGGGGTTGTTAATGATTTGTAAGCTTGTTTGATATAAATGGAAGAAAGAGCAAAGAATATATAAATTATTCAATTCTTCATTATAACATCCCGAATTTTTGAAAATGAATTTTGATAACAAAATGACTTTTTGAAAAATACAAAAATTTGAAAAGTTCAAGAATTTGAAACTATAATTTTGGGATATGAAGTGTTCAGACATAATGGAAAAAGATTTTATAAATAGTAGGAATCTTTAGAAAGTGAAATTCTCAATTCGGATGCTCATGGAGGAAAAATTATGTTTTTAGAATTTAATATTCGAAAAAACTTTGGAAAGATTGAAACTAGGGCTATAAGTGCCCAGTGAGTGTAAACTTATAGTCATTACAAAGGTAATTAATTTAACTAATTTGTATCAAAATTTTCCTACTATTGGTGATTAGTAAGTATGTTAATTGTGGACTTAAAGTTAAGGAAATAAAAAAAATTGCTTAAGGCAAGATGAGTCAAAATGGAAGTTGACTTAAATTTTCCTTTTCCATTTTTGCCCCCTTAAAAGGCGGTTGCCCTCTTCTTCATTAAGTCAATTTCGATTGCAAAACATGCAGCCCATTGGCTTCTTCTCTAAACTTAGAACTTCTCTCTCTATAAGCTTTCCTTCTTTCTTCAGGTAATCCTTCATCCTTCCATGTAAATTTCTTATATTTTTATAGCTAATTCCTCTCTTCTTCCTCTTCAATTTGACATCAAAATCTTGTTGATTCATAGAGTAAAAGTTGATTTATGAATTTTTGAAATCTACTATTACTACTCACTTTACCATTCAACCCATGAATCAATCTAATTTTTATGGTGTTTTAGAGCTTGAATCTGTTAGATATAGCTTGTTTCTATTATATGGAATCATAATCTAATCATATATGATTAGTTAAAGAGGAAAAACCCTTGGAAAAAAATCTAAAAGCTAATAAGCTCTTCTTTTATGTTCTTCAAGAATATTAAAGATCTTTGTGAGATATTTTTAATATATTTGTTCCAACTGCTAAGGTGAGTAATTCTTACCTTTCTTGTGAATTATAATGTGTTCTTGCTTATGATTTGTTGAGTAGTTGATGTAAATGGATAAGATGAGTTTTAGTGATTGTGTAGCCAAATTCAAGGTTGAATGGATCCATTGAGATATTGTTTGTTTTGCTTGGAAATAAGTAAGTTATAAGTTTATTTAAACTTTCAAAACATGTTGAAATAAAGATATTAAGTAGAAGGTTGAATATAAAGTTGCTTCCCCTATTTTTTTGTTGTTTTCATGCATAATCTGCTTGTGCCAGTTGAATCGTAGCTTTTAGAACTAAACTCGCAATCATGCTTACAAAAGCCCAGCACTTTTGCTTTTACAATTCAACTCAAATTTTCAACTAAATTTGTGTAATTCGAATCGATATTTTCTACTTTATTTTTTTATTTGGATCATGATTCAAATCATGTTTAAATTTAAACTTCTCAAAAGTTTTAAAAGTTGATGAGCAGACTCGCATTTTCTTGATTCTACTTGAATTTCTTCAACAATTCTACTTGTTATTTTGATTGCACCTCTACAATTTTTCCATTTTTGTCCAATTCAAACTTCTTTCTCATGAAACATAGGATGGCAAGTGATGAATGATTGTGATTGTGGAAATGTAACTGCTATGAATGGTTTTATGCTATAAAGTTTGGTAATGTGCATGAGATATTGAAAATATGTGATGATGTGATGATATGATTGCTATTGGAATTACAAATGCCATAAGTGATTATATGGTGAAAAGCTCATGCATGACATTAAATGATATACACTGTTATGAATGATGATGAAATATGTTAATATGAAATTGATGAGATATCTATTATGAGGATGAAATGATTGAATATCTGAAAGCTCTTTGAGGCTTGATATGAGAATGATAGGATATAGCGACAAATAATGAATCAGATCCTGGATCGATGTGTTCCAAATGACAGAGGGGCTTAAGGAGGGTGCTGGAGGGAAAAGGCTGGGTTTGTGCAGGTTATGGCTAGAATGGAGTAACAAGGAGATTTACATTACTTTTTTTTTATTATGTTGTTTATTAGAATTGTTATTCAAATACATTGAATGTAATAAAATATGACTTGAATATGTGACTTGGTTATTGATAGCCTAAAGCTATGTGAATAATATAATTTATAATTGTTATTATAAGAAATTCTGAAGGAAGATTTAATATGGTAAGACAATGTGAAATAAGCTTCTTTGATGATTGAGTCTTGTGAAATGCTTGAGAGTAATATCATACTCTAACCTGAACATATCATGATTGATAAGAATGGCTTATGGCTATGAGAAAATCATGGTTCTTTATAGTGTGACAATTCAAAATGTATTGTGATATTACTCAGAGGTTGATCCCCTGGGTCTTTATGATGTGAAGAATAATTCTGGCATGAGTTATGCTTTCTGAAGATATAATGTATACATGTTTGATCAAATGTTAATGAATTCATAAGTTAGGTACAGATTTCTCTCACTGAGCCCTAGACTCACTCTTTGGTGGATTATTTTTTTTCAAATTCTTAGGAAATTGTTGTTAACCCACCTTTGAAAAGTAAGGATGGATGATAACTTCATGAAAGTCATTGCTAATGTATTTACCACCACAATAGAGAATCTTTAGGAGTGTATGCATATTATGAACTAGTTGAGAGCTTGTTAAATGAAAGTTTAAATGGGTGAGTGCCATGGCTGGTGGTGCCTCTGTCCATTATAAAAAAAATGCTTATATATTAGTATTTCTCTCTTCATCTATAAGTTTGCCCTATTAACCATTTGAGTTCAAGTATATGAGAGTAAGAAATATTAAATCAAGTATGAGTAAAAATGACTAATAGAGATGGATTAAAGGCTTGTGTTTATTAATTGAGGATTGATATTCACGTCGGTTATATACAAGAGTTTAGGTTATGACATTCATAAAATTATTTACTTTTTTTAAATTATGGAAGCAATTTTTGTGATCTTTAGAATTGTATGGTTATGAATTAAGGTGTTTTCTTTCACGACCTAAAACCTTAGCCATGACTGATGTGAATATCTATCCTTTTGTTGATAATCATCAGCCTTCTATCACTTATTCCCATTTGTAGTCATCTCAATTTTCCTAATCATATTCACCTAGATCTCATTGGTTGACTAGAAGATAAAAACCTTAGAAAGAAAGAGAAGCACATAGAAAATAAACATATTTATAATTTACACTGGCATTGCCTAGCACATGCCAGACTTAATACATGGTTCTATAATTTACATGCAGTTTCCAAAAACAACTTCTCACAATCCATAAAACCTAGAAGTGATTCCTAAACTAGTTTATATCCTTCCTAAAATAGGGCAATCAAAAAAAGTTAAATCAATCTATGTCTTATCATAACTTCAAAAGCATATATTAATATAATTAAGCCATATGGCCCTTCTATTTATCAGTTTCAAAAAAAAGGTCAGCAAAATACAAGGTTTGATGGTAAACCTCTATGGGTCAAACCATCCTAGGGCCATCATGAGAAGGATATTTGGCAACTCTATAGGAATGATTTCAACCTTGTGGAGTACCTCACACCTTGCTAAATTTAAGATGATAATATAATGTATCTTAATTTAATATGTTCCTAGGGGACTAGACACTATGGCAATGAAGATGTCAGCGATAACTTCCATTAGATCATTATCCATTCTTACTTCTTTATGGGAGGGTTAACGACAATGTATTAAGGATCTAAAAAATAATCCATAGAAGAATGAGTCTGGGGCTTAGTAAGATGATATGTACCAAACTTTTGAATTTATCCAACAATACAACACATATATAAACACAACTATATTATAACTGAATAATCATTTCTCAGACAATTTTTCATAAGTAATCATTAAGTTCAATGACTCACCTTTGAAGGGAATCACATCATATTATCTTTAGCACATTATACCAAATTAGGGCTCTCATGGCCATATGCTACCGCTCATTATGTATTTCAATCTCATAATATCATATTTCCACATTCCATATGATAATATGCAAGTAAAAACAAATACATAACAATAACTATAAACCTCCTTGTTACTTTGATCCAGCCATATCTCACTCATCCCAGCTTTTTCCTTCGAAGCCAGCCTTATCCCACTCATCATGTTAGAACACATAGATCTAGAATCTGGTTCATTATTCCTATCACATACCATCACACACAATTTAAGTCTCATAAAGGCTTTCAAGTATTCAATGATATCATTCTCATAACAGATACATCATTAAGTTTACTTTATCACATTTCATCATCATTCAAGATATCATATACCATTCCAAATTTCATGAAAATTATCAAACATTAAACAATATTATTCTCACAAAAACTATATCACAATATTCGCATTCAGTCACAATTTTAACCACATGAGTTATGTTATATTGCAAATGCACCATACATTCTTTGTTTCATCATCATATAACTACTAAGATTACTTTCATATAAGTAATGTATAGCTAATTGTTAAATCCAATGATATTAGATTATAAATTACTTATTTAAGATTTCTTAGGTACTATACTTGCTTTAGTAGGGATTTATATAAGATTAAACCAAGGGAATAGGAAATATTTTAGAAAAAAAATGGAGTTAGGTTGAAGAATGTGAAAATTTCCAAAGGTGTGATCAGAATCATAGGTAGGATCATTAAAGAAATTTGAGTAGAATCGTGATTAGAATCGAGAAGTTCAGTTGCAAAAAGTTCGATTCAACTCGAGAAAATTCAGTTGAAAATACGAGTTTGCTTACCAAAATATGCAACCTTTCAAGAAAATCCAAATACAAACGCGATCAGAATTGCAATCAAAATTAAAAAACAGGGTTAGAAGGATTGATTTGAATTGCACAAATCTAGATTAAATTTCAATTTGGATTGTAAGAACAAAATTGCTAGGTTTCTATGAGCATGATCGTGGGTTTAGTTCAAAAACTATGATCCGACTCACACGAGCAAGAATTGCATGACAACAGCAAAAAAAACAAAGGAAGCAACTTTCAATTCTACATTACACCATAGGATTTCAAAAGAACATGCTTTAAGAGCTTAAACAAGCATGAAACTCAGCTATTCCAATAGAAAACTAGTCATTATATCAATAAATCCATTCAGTCTCAAGCTTTGCCACAAAATTACAAAAAACCTATTTTGTCAACTTGCACCAATAATCAATAGATCACAAGCAATAAACACACAACAATTCACAAGAATGGTAAGAATTACTCATATATGAACTAGAATCACAAGATCATTACTGATCCCACTAAAAATCTTCAATAATCTTCATAAATAAAAAGAAAAGCATATTAGCTTCTTAGCTATTTCAAGTTTTTTCTTCTAGCAAACAATTATATATCATTTGTTTATAGTTTCATTACAAAGAAACAAGCTAAATATACAAGATTTAAGATGTAAAACTTCATAAAAATTTCATGGGTTCTTGAAGTGAATAATAATATGAATAGTGGCTGTAAACTTCAAAAATTTAGATCTCAAGTTATATTTAATGAACCAATATGATTTGATGTCAAATTGAAGAGGAAGAAGAGAGGATTTAGCTATAAAAATAAAAGAATATAATAAGAATAGATGAAAGACTTACTTGAGGAGAGGAAGAGAGTGAGTGTAAAGAGCGAAGCCTCAAACTTGGAGAAGATAAAAAAGAAAGTTGCATGGGTTGCAAAGCAATCAATTTTTGGCTAGAAAAAAAAAAGGAAGTCGATTAAAGAAAGGGAAAAATAGGAAAAAAGGAATTCAATCGTTTGCCTTTGACTTTCCTTTAATATTTTCTTATTTTGTCTTTAACTTTGAGTCTAAATTTAATGTACTCACTACTCGCCAGCACTCATGAAATTCTAATACAAATTGGTTAAATAAGTACCTTTATAATAGTTATAAATTTACACTTGTTGGGCACCATAGCCTTACTTTTGATCTATCTAGATTTTTTTTGAAAATTAAATCAAAAATACATAAATTTTGTTCCTTGAGCATCTATGATGAGAATTTTGATCTTCAAAGAATTTCTAAAATTCATATAATATATTCTACTATATCTATGCTTCTCGTAGCTCAAGATTTATAGTTTTGAAATCCTTGAATTTTTTTTTTAAATTTACCTTTTTAAATTTTTTTGAAAAGCTATTTTATTTTCAAAATAATTTTTAAAAATTTTGGTATATTACAATTCTCCCCCTTAAAAGAATTCTTCCTCAAATTCTAAACAATGATTACAAGTTTGCTAGAACGAACTAGCGATTATAAGTAACACCTTATACTAAGTGATTATTGTATTCATCCCTTATCAAATAATTGAGGATTATTGCCTTTGTTATCAGCTTGTAATTCCCATATGGCTTCTCATTCATTATGTCACTGATCGAAGCTTGTCGAGGCTGCCAAATTAATAATTTATAAAATCAGATTACTCTACTCTACTTGTAGCATAGAGCAACACCGGGTCGAACCCAAAGACCATTTATGGATGTTATC
>JANHAO010013198.1:0-15965 GCA_026873985.1 Saraca asoca
TTATACAAAGACAAAAAACAGAGAGCAGACACCTTGTGTTCATGATGTTCATCTTTGGAAGTAATATCGGATGGAACCTGAAAAAGGAGAGAATATTTCTTCAATAAAATGAAAAAAAAAGGCCAGCCAAAGGACAGAAAAAAATCCAAGCAGCCACTTGATTACTGACCATATGATAAGATTATTACAATCTTTGGGGAATTTAGAAATTTACAAATGCTTTGTACGTGTTCTTCTAAATTTGCAAATAGTAGCTCTATCTTTCTTAGCCAACCAGTTGCCAGGTCTCTTTGTTGTGAACTTTTGGTATAGTTGTGAATCGCTTTGGGGCTGTCTTCCAAGCTTGGAACATTTATTGATAACTAACGTAAAAAGGTCTTGAAAGTAAGGAAGGAAAGGTTCTATACTCTGCAGTAACATAAGAGAGTTCCAGAGTTGTGCAGTTATTTGGAGTCTATGATTGCGCAGTTATATCATTTTTACAAGATAAAGGCCTCTTTACCAGCTCAGTTTAATGGTTTGTTCTGAGGGGTCTCTCTTGTTTATATGCAGTAACATTGGCAACCTTTGCTTTATTGATAGCACCTTTCCTTTTCTTTCTGGTTTTGTTCCCCATTCAATCTTGCCCCTTGCCTTATATATCCCCTTCCTTTCATTTTAATTTTATATCCTTTTCAATTCAAAGCAAAAGGGAAAGGATCTTCAGAGATATTACATTGTCTCTTTAAAATCCATGGTATATCGGCCCGACCAATCCATTCCCACGCCATTCTGAAATATCAAGTAACATGTATGTATATACAAACCTCCATTCTACTCATAGGCCTTCTTGAACGAACTTGGTTGATGGCATCTTCCGTACTGCTGGCTGATAGTTCTGTAGATCATGAGGAAACATGTAAGAGATTGGGGTAAGGTTATAAGAGGAAAATTCTGACAGAAATTCATGCAGTAGGTACAGCCGAGAGAAACTTGGGATTCAAGTCATGCCTTTGCATTCAGATGGTGATTCATCATCAGAGCCTGCTTCATTCACAGATGTCCAACCATCCTGAAAGTAAAAAGGTCAACTTTGCGAAGATGTCCGAGAGTAGAACTTTGCAACTTGGCCGAAAACAAAACCAAATAGACACATTGCAGTCAAATTTACCTTACCAAAGTAATGGTTCTCAGTGTCGTAAAATGATACCCCAACCTCATCCTCTGGAGGTTGCAAAACATTGTGAAAAAAGATGTTTATGGAATCAAAGTAAAACTGAGGGCGTGGAGAATTGTGATCTCCCTCAAATTTTATTATGTTCTTGTCTCCCTGCAAAGCATAGACAACCATATTGAAGGCCTGAAATGCAGGCACAGAAAAACCTTTGGAAAAGTAGAACAACAGAGCGCACATAAAGTGGAATAATAAATTAGAAGATACAAGACACAATACAATCTAGTAACTTAATATATCATCGAGCATGCTCTAAAACAGGAAAATAGGAGCTAATTAATGGCACAAGGATTAACTCAAACCCAGCAGAGAAATAAAAGGTTCAGTCCATCAATCCATTTGTAAGGAATAAATCACAAATGGGAACCACATTAACATACTGTGTAAGCCTCAAAAATTCTATCTGAGTGATGAGGTTGTATAAAATCATCATCAACGGCATGCCCTAGTAGGGCAGGAACAAAGCAACACTTGGCTACCTGCAACAGAAACAAATAAATGTATATAATTACAGAGAATATACATGGATAAACACTAACAGGAGATAAACAAAAGAATTTCATTTAAATGCATTGTTAGTATAAATGAATTTCACACTAGCATTGAACCACATGCAGACACATACTAAGAAGACTGTTAAAAAAGTACTTTCACTGCCAATGAACTTTATGAATTGCTTCAACCATAAAAAGAAAGGTAAAATCTCATTAGTCATTTTCTGTCAACCAAATCAAATCATACATCCAACCAAACAAAAACAAATGAAAATCCTCTGATAAGAAAAGACCTTAATTGTGTTTAGGTCCATGATGTCAAAATTTGCCTTCTTTTGGATTGCTTTCCGCATATATTGTATTGCAAACTTTACCTGAAAAATGAAAAAATAAGTCAAAATTAACAGAGAAATTATGCAGAAATTTATGTCCCCCAACAAAAGCTTAAGCAACTTTTTTCCTTTTTTCCTTTTGATAAACCAGATTCTCACACCACCTGGACCTTTAAGGGCCAGGTAATCAGGCACCAAACTAAGGGAGAAGCCTAGTGTGACAGGCCGGACTCTCCAGTTAAGTATTCAAAGAACAAACTCAGCTGTAGAAATCAAACCTAGGAACTTTGGTGCCAAAATGAGTTCAGCCTACCGACTGACCTGACACCCCAGGGCAAAAGCTTAAGCAGTATGCTACATTATGTATACATATAATTACACAAACAATTTATCAACAAAATGAGTCACCAAGGGCAAAGATAATCTATTAATGTGAATTAAACATGGGAGACTGTGAAATCAGGTGCCAGACACATGTATAATATAAGATGGCAATTCATCATAAAAGTACAAACATAATGAACAAACACCTGATAGTTGTTACTCTGGGAAGAATAATGATAAATTAATAATCATAATATTTGTAGCAGCTTCTACCATGCTCCATAATAAATAGAAGGCTCATATATGAGCAACTAGAAAGTAGGTAGCTGGTAGCCTTTTCTCTAACAGCTGTTGTTCAAAGCTCTCTAGAAGATATTAGAAATCCTAACTTTGTGTGAGAGCAATTTTGGTTGGTTCACTAACTGTCTACCTATAAAAAAAACTAGTTGACCAATGTCAATTTTATAATCTATATTTTCAATAATATATGGACTATATATGGCCCATGCATCTAAAGTGCACTTCATTGAAAATGTCTAGAATAAGATATAATCATTCAAACCAAAATCATATTAGACTTGGGATAATGAAAAACAATGTTATTGTCCATCAAAGACATGAACTCTTGAAAATATTTGTTCCACATAAATTATTCCCCGCTATGTTTTGTCAGTGCAAAAAGCAGTCTCCACTAATTTTTTATTTTTTATTTTTCAAAGAATGGCCTCTGAATAAGCATTGCTATGATGGCCAGGATATCATCCATCATCAAACATGTATATGGGCATACAATACTGTGTTTCATCTAGGAAACTTCAAAGAGATGTATATGTCCGGAACAGCCATAAATAGAACATTTGTTCAAGACAAAATTAATTTGAATGCCAGTTTCTTCAATCAAATATCTGATTGGAGTATCAGGCCATACAACATAAACTGAAGATAGTTTATATTGCATCTATATGAAGGTACAATGAGGTATAAAATCTGAAACTTCTGATTCAAAGTATCAGTAGTGAATTTCAATGAACAGATATACCCATTTTATCAACAAAGATAAAGGAAAAAGAACAAAAAAAGATAAAAGAATAAATATACTTACAGTGAACTTTGGTAGAGGCACTTTGTACATATCTACCAGTTCCATCATCAAATCAACCAAATCCGAGAAGGGACTGTCTAAGACCATTCCTGCAATTGAAGGATCTTCAGCTCCATACATGAGGCTGAAAGGATTCAAATTGGCGTTAATGCAAGATGAGAAGCCAAATACCTTAGTCACAATGGTTAATTCGAAATAATACAAGATCATCGAGTGTATTTATTGACTTGAAGAATGAAACAGATATGGGAAGTGCATTTTTATTAAGAAGGATGTTAGATGTATGCATAAATGAATATTTTACTTCAGAAGGTCATCAATTCATAAATGTGAAGACTACTGTTTCCATAGGTTTCAACAAGTTCAGAACTGCAAGTACAATTAAACAAGAATATAATATGTGAATTTTTTTTTTTAAAAAAAAAAAAAGAAGAAGAAGAAGCTATCTATAGAAAAGTTCTCACAACTGCACATGGAACAATTTGTGCAATTGTGCGCAGATGCAGACCACAACTTGGAGGAAGTAGCATTACTCTATGAATAATGAAAATATATTGCAAGCTCCTTCATTTCCAGGTTAAGGAATGGTGCTATAGACAATCTGCACTCAATAAAGTTCCTTCCAAAAACCACTGAGCCATTGTTTTAAATGTTCATCACAAAACAATGCAGTCTCTCATACCAAATGATTCACAACAATAAGGTCAAATATATGGTTCCTTAAAAAAGTTAACTAAGCAATAAATAGCAACAGGAAATGAGTAAATATGTACCACATTACAAATGCTACAACCCCATGTATAACTTGTAACTTCCATTAGCCTCATTCAAATGAATGCTCAAAGAAAGACAACAAGTAAATGAAGAAAACCTAGTCACAGCACCCATTGAACGTCCCCATAATCCAATCAAAGAGACATTTCCATCTGCTCGCAGATAATTAACCACAGCCCTCAGATCATCCTTCTGCAAACAGTTAAGAATGTTAAAAAAACAATTTCCAAATGAAAGATGATTGCAAAGCAAAGTGGTGGTAATCCATTTGCAAGCTCCCAGTAGTTAATAAAGTGAATGATAGCTAACCATATAGAAATCTAAGCAATTAAATAGAAACAAAGGAGAAAATTTATTTAGTCCAGGGCATATGACAAGTTTTGTCCTTTCTGTTATATTTAATTAAATATATATATTTGAGTACTATAACCAGAAATATTATCAATTGGTCCAATTTGTTTCCCTTTCATTCTTCATGTTGATTAAGATAGTATTTAAGTGCTGTACAGAATTTATTACAATCAGCTTCAACCACTTGATAATAGTTATGATTAAACTCGAGCAAGAAATGCATGCAAGGTCTTTGATTTTTATCTATACATATAGTTTTTGGTTGCGTAATATGCCCAATGTGCATTGGTGATCACACATGGCATTCAGGAGAAAGTCAAATTAACAATAATCAATTATCTCATCATAACTCTGAAAGATACCTAGAGAGGATGTCACTTGTATATAAAGACACATCAAATGCCCATTTATTTTGACATACTAAATTGGCCTCATAATCATTCAACTTTTACATCAGAAACAGAAAGTAACGTGGCTTTAATACATATACTAGAAAAAAAAAAAAGTAAATAAGTGAGAATCCTTCCTATCTGGACTTCAGAGTAATATCAGCTAAACAGAAATTCGTAACCCAAAAGATTAAAAGGAACAGTTACGTAAGGAGGAAAGATGCTGCCTTCTATTCACTGCCCTTAAGGGCCATCCACTTCGACTTATTTAATTGAATTTTCAGTTTCATGTACTTACATTTACTCATTTGACAAAATAGAGATAGAGAAAATTGTCTTTTCATCCCAAAAGAAGTCGGATAAAGTTAAAACAGAAATAAACCTAGACAATATTGGTGACAATGACCCAGCCAGATTATGACCAAGCACTTACTTCATTCCAGCCAAGAGTGACCTGCTCCCCTCCAGAAAGTCCAGATCCTGAGAAATCCAGTGTAAAAACAGTAATATTTGAAGGCAGCAAAATTATAGCAGCTTCACAGCCATCAGCCCTGCATCCACTGTCAAAAACATTGCACCCAGTCAGCATAACCCTAATAAATTGAAACAATGTGATATAAAATAAACAACCGTATGCTGCAAGGTTGGGAGTTCAATTCTCATAAATCCCATTTCCCAACAGGCCTTAGTCTCCTTGTGTTAAAAAAAAAAACACACACACACACATTGATCCGTATCAATACAACTTTGGTGTCATAATCATTACATTTCTTTTAATAGTGGATCACATGTTATATCTGTCATTGAGAAGAAAATAATCTGGGAGCATGTTCCATATATATTAAAGAAAAAAAAAGAAGAAGAAGGAAAGAAGATTTGGGAGCATATACTTTCTGTATCAACTATCAAAATAGCATGAATACATTGAAAATGCATAATTTTCATGTGGTCACCATGTATAAACCAATCGTATTCACTCATCTCTGCAGATACATAAAAAACTGAAATAAAATGAACTTAAAATCATCATGAATGCAAGTTCTATTTTTTAGATTGAGTAACTGGCAGGAAAGATGCAAGCTTCTTTTTTTTTTTGGATTAAAAAAAAAGATATATTATTAAAGGAAGGAGAACATTACAAAAAATGATGCAAGCATATTAATTTCAGAATTTGATCCAAGAGCAAGAAGTAATCAATCAATTCCATTTTTCTCATAAGTCATCAAATAAAATGCACCTATATTAGGGTTAAAATCATTTGTGCAGATAATAGCACAGTAATTAAGATGTTCCTCAAGGCCCAAAATAAATACGATGTCCTCTTTTCTACAGTTAAAAGAAAAGTGCAATTATAACAATCTTCAAAGAGCAACAGTCTACAAGGTCCATGAGACAACTTCACATTTTATTTTAAATGGAGCTCTTTAAGACAACAACTTACATGCTGACCTACCAAAAATATTCATTCCCTGGCTCACCTGTTCCCATGGCAATATATTACACATGGCAGAGGCTTTCCTTCAGGACCAACAATAGGCATGTAATGGCTACATTGAAGAACATCACCCCGACCATTTTTTATCTGTAGATTGTTGAATTTTACATGAAATGATGGAAAAATGAGTAGTCGGCACAATTTAACAAATGAATGCCTATCATGGAAACTGATCATGACATTAAAAAGAAACTAACTAGAAGTAATATATGCAAGAAGAATTGCCAGATTAACCAGAGAATAAAATTGAGCTGCAAAACAATCTTCTAGAACGAAAAAATTAATTGTATTATACAGTTTCACAGTTTATTATTGTAATTTACTGTCATGCTATGATTCTAGATAACAAACTTGTAGGACATGTGAAGCACCCAATAAAAAAATCAAGAGGAAAATTGTGAAGTTGCAAAAGCTTAGTCCCCATAAGTAGAATCAATTTCAAGCATCTAATTGAAATATCTACATGAATATGTGTCTTATATCAAGTCAACTATATATCCTGTGGCCCATCACCAATTCTAAAGGGCCCTATACCATGAACTTAACTTTGAAATTAACTATAGCTGGCTAAATGGATCTCCCTCCCTTTTGCCATAAATTGTGTCAACCAGTGGCAATTATTTATAAAAATCTAAGGAAAATATTTCAATGAAAAAAGTGACAATGATTGAAGGTTTAGAGTTCGCATGATTATGCCTAACCTAACATATTCTGACCTAATTGCTGCTGAGCTATGAAAAGAAAATGCAATTTTATAGCTGCATTTCCTTGAAAGCTTACAAACTATATTTTCCTACGACTGCTACTTTTTGAAGCTTACCTCCACATCCTTCCTTTGATACCATTTCCCTTTCAGTCCGAACTCTTGATCCAATAAATCACTTTGGGGGTCATATTCAGCCCTGCATCCCACAAATGAACGGGTCACTCACCATATTCAAATAATAAAAAGTAAAACGAAATTTAAAATCAAAATACAACAGCCAAAGATTGATGAAACACATAGACAACATAAGAGCATTTGCATCGATTATAAACAGTCATTAATTTTCCCTTTTTTTTTTTTCTGGTTCAAAAGAAGAAGAAATATGAACTTAAACATAGCCGTAACCATCTCTATAAGCGTTGTACTTAATTGAGGCAAAAGGTGCATTACATAAATAAACATCATGCTTTCAAGGAGAACCCAGAAAATAACGATATGTCAATATCCCATAGTAAGTGCTTAGATAAGTTTGTGTACGTGTGCGTGGTGAGTTGGGGGATTCCCAATTAACCAGTAACAGTTGGGACATCATGAAAAGCAACACCAGTACACCAGGAAACTAAGAAATTTATTAGGGGGCTGAAACATAGATCTTAGAATTTCGTAATGAAATTATTATTTTCTGTTTCCGATGAAAATGAGAAAGATATAATATATTGAATCTACTACTGTGTGCTCTAATCCCTCCGGTAATAATGAAGAACTTGGGCCATTCAAAACCATAACAATTCCATCACAACCAGTTGAGCTGGGCTTTGCAAACACTAAAAATCAAAACTTTTGAATTCCATCACATCCCCATTGAATAGTACCAAGCATAAGTGGATATCCATGTCGTAACTGAGAAGAAAATTATCAAAAAAAAAAAAAAGGTGTTATTACGGGGAGGGGGTTGAGGGTATGAAGCAGAAAATTTTGATACCTTGGTGGCCTGATGATGAAGTTGATAAGCTGTTCCATGGATTCAAATGATTAGGCTGATCTCTATCAGTTTGGAGCATAAATAAATTTTATTTGACAAGCTGTTCCATGGAATCAAATTATTAAGGCTGATCTCTATCAATTCTGGAGCAATTTTTCTTCTAACATGAATCAATTTTATACATCCGAAGGAGAAGAAATAGAAGTAAATGAAACGGAAAGGGAGAGGGAAAGACTTTGATGGGTGACAACGATTTTTTCTCAGACAAAAGGGAGTGAAGAAAGAGGTGGAACAGAGAGGAAAGCCGGCCTCCGGTGGGTATAGAACAGTAGTTTTCCAATTCAATTCAATTCACACGTGCGGAGCTTCCAAATTGGTGGCTTTGGTATTGCTTCTCTTTTTATTAGGTCCGACATACAGACATAAATTTTTTCTTTGATCTCATTACATATTAAAAAAGATTTTAAATCTCATCATACATAAAAATTATGTTTTTATCTCTCTTTAAACATTACAAAAAAAAAAATCTAAACTCTTTTCCTTCTTCCTTTCCTCTCTAAATTTTTTTTGCCTACATCAAAAGTGAGAAAAAAAAATTCTAATTCCATGTTCTTTTTTTTTTTTATATTGAAGTAAGAATTTCTTTCTATTATTTTAACATATTTAATTATTTTTCCTCTCTTTGATTTGCTTTTATACTCTATATTCATTTTGAAGGCGAAAATGAAAATAGATGAACAAATAATTTTCTTTTGTCAAGATTATGAATTAATGAGAAATTTTTAAATATATGTGATGTATTATATAAAACAGAAAGTTTATGGTTCGTGAAATCTTTCTGACATTTGTAGGAATATTTTTGTAAAATCCTTTAGGATTGATGTCACAATCTGAAACCCCAGGTTTTGTGAGTATCAATTTATCCATTGATAATCACTAACCTTTAATTTAATTTCATCACATCACTATAATCATGGTTCACTCAATTTCAATATTAAGCAATTGACTCCAATTGAATAAATAAGAGAGAAAAGGGAACACATGTGATCATGAACCGTTAATATATATACAAACTGAATCCACATAATGTGCACAGATATTATCCATTAAGACACATGCCCAGTGTTTCAAATATTTCTACATTTTTTTTTAAATTTCTGCATATCATTTATGACCAGCTTAACAAAATATTCTTTTACAACACTCTAGTTTTACTTTTAGGGACAAAGCAAAATCAAGTTAATTTAACCTATAGCATAAAAGAATCCAAATGCATAGGTTAGACTAACTTTGTTCCTAAGGTCTTAATGGCCTTGCTATATACATTTTCAAAAGAGGATAAAAAAAAAAACTTAGATGGTGGATCCCTTAAGGATCAAACCATCCCATGGCTATAATTAGTTATAAGTTTGGGGGTTGTAGATGGATGATTTCTATCTCATGTAGTACTTCACAGCCCGCCATATTTACAATTATTATGTAATAGATATTTACTTCATATGCACCTATAGTACAATCTACTATAATGGTGAATGTGTCAGTTGTGATTTCCATTGGATTGTTATTCATTTTACTTGTTTGCAGAGGGATTAGCTACTAATTCTTGAGTATATAAGAAACAATCCATAGAATAATAAGTTTGGGGCTCAGTGAGATAGATACATATCAAACATATGAATTCATTACACAACAAAAGCCATACATTCATACACAGGTGTACATATTTTCAACAAATAATTGGTATTTATATTGTTTTGATAAAGGATTATAGGGTATTCAAAGACTTATCACTGAGGCAATTCACATTATGCATTTCTTAGCACATTAGGCCATTCTAGGCCAAATCTGGCTCTCATAGCCATATGCCAATATCTCAAATTCATTTTGTATATCAATTTCATGATATCACATTTCAAAATTTCATGCAACAACAATATAAATCATGCAGTACACAATCATAATTCAATTATAACCCTCATTGTTACTCCAATCCCACCTTATCCCACACTAACCCGACCTTTTCCCTCCAGCATCCACCTTATACCCCTTTGACATATTGGAACACATAGATCTAGGATCAGGTTCATAATTTCCCACCATAACCCATCATTCTCATGTCAAGTCTCAAAGATTGCTAGGTATTCAATCATTCCATTCTCATAATGAATATCTCATCACTTTCATATCAACATATTACATCATCATTCATGACATTGTGTATCATTTCATGTCTTACATATATAATCAAGATTTGCATCATATACTCATTCATTATAATGATTATAATTTTAACAACAATCATAACTTCATAATATCATCTTTCCACAATTAAAGACATTCATGACCATTACAATGCTTTCTCAATTCATATTTACATTCTCTTCTAAATTCACTGTTTAGAAATTATTTTATGCATATCTATTATATTTATTAATGTTAGATTATAACCACTCCCTTAACATATTACATTTAAAATATATGTTTAATTAGACTTTCTTTAGTTTTGAATCAAAGAAATAGAGCGTAGTTTCAAGTAAAGGAAAATGGGACTAAATAAATTGAATTTTTGCTAAAAGTGCAATTGGAATCATGAATAGAATCAATGAAGAAAAATGAGTACAATTGGGATTAGAATTAGAAACTTATTTGTAAAAGACTCAATTCGACTTGAGAGAATGTAGTTAAAAATGCAAGTTTGTTTATCAAATTTTGAAAACTTTTGAGAAATCTAATTTCAAATGCAATCAGAATCACGATCAGAATAAAAAACAGAGCAAGATTAGTCGATTTGACTTGTAAAATTCTAGTTCAAACTTCAATTCAAATCGATTAAGAAAAATTACTAGATTTCTATGAGCATGATCACGAGTTTAATTTAAAATGGTATGATTCGATTTGCATGAGCAGATTTTACATATTAACAGTAGAAAAATAGGGGAACTTATTTCTAGAACAAAGACACACTATATGATCTTATTATCCTAAGTTTTTGGAAGAATAAACAAATACAAACTCAGCTATTTCAACATCATACTCATCAGTTTTCCAACAATTTACTTAATCATCAAGTTTTATAATATCATCATAAAACCCTTTTTTTTTTACTAACTTGTACCACAAATCAATAGATCTCAAGCAAGAATCCCATCATAATTCATAAGATGATAAGTATTGCTCACCTTAACAGTTTTGGACACAAGAAACTACAACTATTTCACCAAAATCTTCTATGCTCTTCAAAATAAAAAATAAGAGCATAAGCATATTAGCTTCTAATCTTTTTTCCATAAATTTCTCTCGTTAACTAATCATATATGATTAAATTATGATTTCTATATCATGAATAAAGTTATGTCTAACATATTTGAGCTTCAAAATACCAGAAAAATTGATTTGATTTATGTATTGAACAGTATCATAATAGTGACAAAAAATTTCAAAAATTCATAACTTAAGTTATGCTCAGTGAATCAATATAATTTCATTGTCAAAATGAAAAGGAAAAAGAGATGATTCAACAATAAAAATTTGAGAAAATAACAAGAATAGTTAGAGAGCTTACTTGTAGAGAGAGTGAAGGTTTAGAGAAAGAATGAAGAAACTTGAGGAAAAAGATGAAAGTTTTGCATGATTTGTGTGGTGTGTGGGGATGCCTTAAGAAGAAAGGGTGAGTCGGTTGAGGGAAAGTATTTTTGGAAAAACTAAGTCAACTTCTCACTATCTACAAGTTTACCACTTCCTTATTCCATATTTCTTTTATTTTGAGCTCAAATTTAATATACTTATCAATTTTCAAAATTTACAAAAATTTAATACAAATTAGTTAAATTAAACACTTTCATAATGACTATAATTTTATGCCCATTCGATATCCATAACCCTTGTTTCAAATTTCCAAATTTTTTTAGAAATAAAATTTCAAAATTACAAATTTTTATTCCTTGAACATTCTTGATCAACTCTTTGATCTTCCAAGGACTTCTGAAATCCATATAATTAATGTCTACTATATTTGAGTTTCTCCTAACTCAAAATTTATAATTTCGAAGTTCCAAAAAAATTTCAATTTCCCTTTTCAGATTTTTCTGAAATGTTATTTTATTGCCAAAATAAATTCTGATAATTTCAGGATGTTATAATTAACCTAACTGAACTTGAACACATAATTTAAAAGGGTGACTAGTTAACCATAGACTCGATACTTAAGGGTGGATCGATCGACTAATCAAGTCTTATAAAGCAAATGACCAGTCAATGTCAGGTCATACAAAATTCTAGGTTCTAGAATCCTAATGCAATCAGACGGTTAATTAGAACTAAATTTGTATCGAGAAAAAGTCTCAACACACTCCTAGTCTGAAAACCTAAATTCAAGGTAAAATAATTGAATCAAATGCATATTCAATTTTCTTTTATTTCATTTTTATGTTTTATTAAAATTTTAATTTGTTAATTCTTTTAGATAAGGATGATTACAATAATACATCTAGGCCAAGACCAATACTAAAGAAAGGCTCATGCATTGTAGGTCTTAGAGATTCCAATGATCAAGTAAGTGGAAATTCTACTTTCTGAGTCATTTTTCATATATAGCAATTATTTTCAAAATTTCCCCAAACTATTTTGATATGATGCTAGTAGGGAATTAGGCCAAAGAAATAGAAATGAAAATTATGTACTTAATTAATTTTAGACACGCACTTGTCAAGAATTCAAATTAGACTAGGTACAGCTTTGGAAAGTGAATGTATATGGATTTAGGTATAAAATCAAATTTACATAGGGAATGTAGATACAGGATAGATGATTAAGAATTATTTTCCTACATAATTGCGTGTATATTTGATTGAATGTTTGTGTGTAGTAGGACAAGAAATAAGAAATTAGTATTGAATTCAAGTTGACAATAATTTTAGAAATCTCAACTTTTCATAAGCACATGAGCATAAAATGTTCAGCTCAATTTTATTTTTCAAATCACATGAATTTCATAGAAATTCAATATAAAATTAGTTTTACTTTTTCGAATTTGATATTCTTTAAATTTTTACTTGAAAATTTCACTGGTTTCTGAAGGATAATATTTATAGAAAATATTTATTCAAATACTTTTATGTAAATTATTTTAAAAAGCTTTGTTAGTTTAGCTAAATTCAATTATTTTATTTAAATTATTTTTATGAACTATTATTTTTATGTGAAATTAAATTTGTTATTTTAGTATAATGAATTTATATTTCCGTTATGTCTTCTTTAAACACACATTTTGACTTCAAGAGGTAAAAGTCTTTGTTAATAAAAATATAATTATACATACATTTTCATTTTATGAGCATGTAGTTTACATTAAAAGAGATAGGGTAAATCAGAAATGTATGAAAATGTAGTTATCTAGTTAATAAGGATAGTAAAGGAATTCATATAAACGTAAGAGCTAGAAGATCTATGTGCACTAGGAAATGTATATTCATAAATTATGTCACACAATGTGATGAGAGGTCTGTGATCAAGTTCATAAAGGCACAAACTTACAAAAATTTTAGTTTTGTCCTGAAGGACTTATCAAACTTCAATTATTAGTTTTTTAGTTATTAGTTATTAGCAGACATTATTCATTCAGTAATTACTAATGTTAGTATGATTTGTTTGCAAGTCTTACATGGCTAATGGTAAGATAGAACCTTTATAAGACAATTCCATGAGTCAATTTATGATTATGATAGGATAGCAATATTAGTCAGATTAAAGGCGGTCAATAAGAGTAAGAAAATCAATTTAACAGAAAGGTCAAAAATAACTGTGTTTTTACAAAATATATTCATATTCACATTTTTCTATATACTATATATACATATTCACGTTTTTCTATATTATATGATTATGATAGTTACATATATGACCAAAATGTTTTCAAACTAAAGATGGGTTTGCTTTTTCTGTTCACTCAATATTAAGGTTGTACTCACTTCATTAATTAACAATTTTCAAATTAATGAATTTATGGAAGTTATTTCAATTAGGAGATATGTAATCTCCTTTAGGGTTAACTTGACTAAATTCAAACACTGGGTTTGGAAAGGTAGTTAGTTGACCATGGGCATAGTCCCTAAGGTTTGATCGGTTAGTAAATTAGGGTCTTAAAGGCAGTCAACTGGCTAGTGTGGGTCAGAAAAAACTTAATGCATGAAATTCAAGATTTCAAAATCTTAGTGCAGTTAGCTATCGACCAGTGCTGAAACTTTGTTGAAAAGAAGGCCCAGTGTAGTCTCTTTGTTGAAAACCTAAATCCAAGGTAAATTTATTGAACCAAATGTGTTCCTGAACTCTTCTTGTCTCATCTGTATGTTTTACATTAAATTTAATTGGTTACATTGTCAACACTAGGATGATTATAAAATGCATCTAGACCTAGACCTAGACTTAGACCAAAGCCAGAGTTCATACTAGAGATAGACTCATATGTTGAATTCTATAAGATTAGGTGAGTGAGATTCTACCATTCTTACTCCCTTTTCATATAAAAAGGATATTTTTGAAAATTACCCTAAATGTATTTTGAACATTAGTATTTGGGAATATGATTATGAGATGTTACTTATTAGAATTAGTTCTAGATTAATTCAATAAAAAATGATGAATTGTTATTACACCTGTATAGGTCAATAGATTATGGATTAGACTAGGAATAAACCTAGAATGTAAGAATTGATGAATTCAAGCTTAGGCCAGAATGTATATGGGAGCTACAGATACAAGATAAAATTTAGGAATTGTTTTCCTATGTGAATATTTGATTGAATATATGTATGAAATAAGTTATGGTATGGAAAGATAGTAATGGTTTAAGTTGAGGATTAATCTAGAAGTCCAATTTTGCATATACACTGAGCATAAATGTCAAGAATTGAATAATTTTCAAGAAATGTTTTCAAAATTTATTTTATGTTTTAAGATTATATTTTCTTAAACATCTTGAGGTTTGATTTATTTAATAGGATGTCTTTTGGAAATAATTTTATAGAATTTATTCATATTCCTAGTTTTCTAAAATTATAAAATAAATGTTTTAAACAATTCTTATTTATTTTTATCATTCCATTGTTTTACTTAATTAAGCATTATTTTGTGTTATGAATATAATTATATCTAGAAAAATAAATATTTCTTTTCAAGAAATACATTTCATCTGTAATCTCATTACATAAGCATTTAGGGCTCATTTGGTGGTTAGGATAGGATAAGGGCGGATAGGATAAGAAGGTTGAATAAGAGTAGGATAGGATATGAGCCTGATAAGCTCATATGCTATCCAGTATTTGATGCGCACCAAATAACTTATAAGATAGGATTATGCTATGCTATCCTGTGTTTGAGGTAGACCAGATAATAATAGGATATGATATAAATTATATAAAAATAACAAAATTACTCTTATAACAAAATTACATATATAATTTTTTTAAAATCAATTTTAATATATTTTTTTGACTATTTTATACATTAATATAAATTCTAAATTATAAAAATATATAATTAACAAAATAACATCCATAAATTAAAATATTTCTTTTTTAACTAGAAGGGGAAAGAAAGTTTGAAACTGGGATTATAAATTTATTAGAAATAAACAATTTTTTTTTACATCATTCATAACTACACACAAAATCCAGTCCATATCCATTTTTTGCAAGAAATGCAAGATGATTAGCTTCATGCGGTAAGTTCACTTTTCTGGAAGTTTACAAGTGTCTTCCAAATTATAGTTTGATTAGAAATCCCATAAGCAACAAAATTATTCAAATA
>JANHAO010013199.1:0-15962 GCA_026873985.1 Saraca asoca
ACTCTTGGAGAAGGAGGATTTGGGAAAGTTTACCTTGGCACTTTACAAGATGATACTCAGGTTGCTGTTAAGTTACTTTCTCCATCATCAAGGCAAGGATACAAGGAATTTGAGTCAGAGGTTAGATATGAAACTTGAGTCCAGTTATCAACATTTAAATACTCAATAGATGAATAGATATGCTAAAGCTTCAAAGTAGTCTTCAAACATAGTTCAACTATGATAAATAAATTTAAATTTTATTTATAGGTACAAATCTTGAAGATTGTTCATCATAGAAACTTGGTTTCCCTTGTCGGATATTGTCAAGAAGCTGGTGTTAAGGCATTAATTTATGAATATATAGATAATGGAGACCTTAGCCAACAATTATCAGGTTTGCCAAATCTTTTGTTCAGAATTTCTATATGGCACTTATAATAATATTACATTCTTTCCATAAAAAGTTTATATTGAACAAGGTCTGCTCGCTGAAGATAATTTATAAGAGAAAGATGTTACTTCCAAAGAGGCCAAGTAAACTCTGGGGAGGTTGGCATTGCTAATATTTGGATTATGACCTGAATTAGAATGATTGCCTAATTCAATGACTTGAACAAGAATATTTTAGAGGAGATGCAACAACATACTTAAAGTGATAAACAAATTGTATCTTGAATATTTTCTAAGGTGCTAGGCATAATCTTTTTAAGGATACTGAGGTCAATTCTCATCAGGCCATACCAAGAGTAAATATCAGAGGAAGTGTGGGGAAGGAACACAAGATAGAGTTTCCATGTTGTTATGAGTAAAATCCGGTGTTATGGAACAGGCTGGCGAGGCCTAGCAAGAAGATAAGTCCCAACAAAAGAAATCCAGCTCACTAAGGTTAGGGACATGAGGTCCTGGCTCACATACTCGATAACAGATCCTTCATGAGCTCGCTTCACTATATGTGAGCTCGCCCTCACTAACCAAATGTCGATAGCAACCCCGAGCCAGAAACATCTTGTGAGATAAGGCCATTGCCTAATCAAGAGGCTAAATGAGATGAAGCATTAGACCAACTTATCTCAGTTCTTCAGGCCAATAGACAAAGATGGAGTTTGCTTAGAACCAAAAACCACCATCAACATTTTGGCGTTATCTGTGGGGACTCATCTATTCCTTGGTCGATTTTTTATACTTTAGTTATTCTTCAGCATAGCCATAATGGCAAGAGGAAGAGCTATTAGAGCTTCAAATGCATTGATTGATCCTTCAAAAGGTAATATGTCCATAATAGACTCTTCCACTGCCCTTATTATAAGCGTTACTTCTAGCTTACCCCTAACTGGTTCTCTTCAACCTGTCGCCATTGCCAACGGCATTGACAGAGTGCAAACCTAGCTTCAACGTCAGGAGAAACTAGAAAATATGATAGGAGAATTGACTAAAGCAGTCACAATGCTAGCACAAGTGCAAGCTTAGAGTTTATAAATGCAAAATGAAGTTGCCATATATGAGGATGTTCCACAGCAGCAACGAGCCGGATGCTCGAACAAAGCTAATTAGTCTTCAGGTTGTTGCTCACAATAGCAAACTCTAAGTCATTTTTCCCATGACCAGGAGAATGAAAGGGATCAACAATCTTCTAGCCAGTGATTTGGGGTGAAGGGCCGCTACTAGAAGAATTGTATCAAAAGATGAACTAGTTGGAAGAACACCTTCGAGGTCCGAATGACTGCGCTTACGGTGAGAATAGATCATCATTTTCTTTGGAGATCAAGACGTAGTCCCTTCTGCATAAACTCAAGGTTCCCACGATTCTACTGTATAATGGGGACATGGACCCTTACAACCATCTGGACACATTCAATGTTCAAATGGATTTACAGATAGTCGATCCCCTAGTCAAATATCGAGTTTTCCCAGCCACAGTAGGAGGTGTACCTTAGGCTTGGCTTAGAAGTCTTCCAACTCGCTCAATAAGCAGAAGTTCATTAGCTAGTACTGAGCATTGAAGAGGCAGCTCGTGCCCTTTTCCACCTCATGATGGTTTTTCAGTGTGAGCATGAGTTGCTGAAGAAATATATCACCAGGTTCAGACTTGAAGCTAATTCACTAGAGAATTGATCGAAAGAAACCATTTTGGCAATGAAGATGGAAAGCTTCACAAAAGTCTATACAAGTCCCCAATGAAGGACTTAATCGAGTTCTATGAACGAGCTACCAACTAGATCAAATGGGAATAAACTTTCAGTTTGGGAAACCCTAATCGGAAGGTTGAAAAGGATGGTTTCACCCATAATAAGAAGAGGGGCAGTGCGGATCAAGGTGACCACTTTGGCGAGTGGATTGCAAAGAAGTCCAGTAAGCCCAAGGGCAAGTGACCGCAGCCTTTAGATCGCCATGAGCACTACAGTGTCCTATTGGACTCCCAGGATAGGATATTCATAGCAAAAAGGGATCGAGAGGACTTCAGGAGGCCTAAACCTTTGAAGGTCCCTTTTAGGCAAAGGAACAGAGATGAATTTTATGCTTACCACAATGAGATTTGGCATGGTACCTCGAATTGTCGAGACCTTAGGGATGCAATTGAAGACTTGATCAAGAGAGGCCACCTAAGAGAGTATGTGCTGCGGCCTGCAGGATAATGACCTTGGCACCCCTATCGAGATCTCGATGAAGAGCCGGGGGACTCTGTCAGAATTATTCATTGATGTATTATTAAAATCTTGAAGCTAGTGTTGAGGCTTCCCTCTTTACTTCCGTTGATAGGAATTTTGTTTGTTAATTGGCCTTGCTTTATAGCAATCTCTTCATTGCATGTTTTCTATTTGCTCTTCACTGTCAAGTGTGCATGTTCCCTGCAGCTCACATGTGGCCAATTTTCTTAGGTGATCAGTAAATTCATTTGCCAATTATGACCTTTGGTTCAATTGAGGCGTGGAGATGCTAAAAATAAACTCAAATTCCAATAGAGCTGTGGGCTCGCTGAGGTGTGGAGACACTAAAAATAAACTCATTTGCCAACTGTGACCTCTAGTCTAGATAAGGTGCAGAAACGTTAAAAATAAACTCAAGTTCTAGTTGAGTTGCGGGCTCACTGAGGCATGAAGGTGCTAAAATAAACTTTATTGTCCAAGCAATGAAATTGCTGAGGCATGGCTCATCAGTTGTAGCTTTCATGCAACTTAATGATTCATGGTTTTCACGCAATGAATTGCTCATAGCTATCATGCAACCTGCCAGAACGATTCTCTTATTACAGTCTAAGGGACTTAAGGCCCCCATATTTGTTATTCATTTGGAATATGATCAATTGGCTAATCAAGTATCTCATTTTGCTCAAATTTGTAGAAAGTCATGTTATTGCCTATGATTTGCAGAACATTTAGATGCAATTTAAGAATCATAAAGAATGATTTTTTCATTAAAAGGCATCAATGAGGCAAATTTACATTAGAAAGCTCAAAGCACATCAGAGAAAGAGGCCTGCAACTATCACTTCTAGAAGGAAGAGAATTTGTCTCATGACAGGACCATGAGGAAGTAATCCAAGATCTGTATAAGACTCCCTAATGGCTAGCGAGAGAAGCTACTCACGGGAGTCACATGTAGTATGCTATTCACGCCTCATAATCTCCTGTAGTACACTATGCACACCTTAAAGTGCTCTATTGGGAGCCAAACCATTGAGCGATGAGGGGCTTAGTTAAGGCACCCATCGAGTTCTTTTGAAGGAGGAAGAAGACCTCTAGATTTTAAATAGACTAGCTCGGTCTCTTAAAAAATCCAAAAAATATCTAGCTCAAGAAGAGATCACGCTACCATGGCAATGGCAGAGAGCCATACATAGGCAGAAGTATGGCCTAAGGTAGACAAAGTGAAAATTTTGAGTTTGAAATGACAACTTGGTAGAAGCTGCATGCAAAGACTTTGATTGCACAAGCAAAGTTTCAACTCCCAGTTCATGAAGGGAACTGAGAGTTAGGGGGCTTATGTTAGATGCCCAATAGGATGATAAGTCCTAACAGAAGAAATCCAGCTTGCTGAGGTTTGGGACATGAGGTTTTGGCTCACATACTCGATAACAGATCCTTCATGAGCTCGCTTTGCTATATGCAAGCTCATCCTCGTCGGGTGGAAGGTTAGCAGCGACCCCGAGTTAGAAATAAATCGTGAGATAGGGCCATTTCCTAATCAAGAGGATAAATGAGATGGAGCGTCAAACTAGCTTATCTCAATTCTCTGGGCCAGTAGACAAAGATGGCCCACCCACAAAAAACAATCTACAGAAGTTGAATTACATATTACAAATTGTCTTGTACATTTACTGCTTGATGTAATAGAATTACAACCTGTAAAATTACTATTGTAACCTCCCCAGCCTCTATAAATAAAAGGAAGAAGATCATTATAAGCAAGTTCAAGCAGCTATATGGAAGCTCTGTAAAAATTTCTTCAGAACCAATATACTACTGTGGACGTAGGGATCGGTGCTATCTACTTTTGGCTGAACCAAATTAAAAATATTATGTGCCTCTGTTGCTCTTCCTCTAATCTTCCTTTCTATCTTTCCTTGTTCAACCAAAAGACAGTTTGAGTGCATAAGGATCTTTCCCATTGACTGGAATTTGGCCTAAAACCAAAATCCTCCATTAACACATATTTTAATTTATGCATAAAATTTAATTGTGCCTCACAAAGAATTTTAAGAGATGCATCATCAATGGCACCTTTTGTTGAGTAACTATCACCTTATATTTCATTTTGGTCTTTAAATACCCAAACTAAGATTTTGATGTTTTGTATGTAGTGAAAAAACCTCATGTTTTGAAGTGGAACGATAGAATTCAGATTGTAGTGGATGTTGCAAAAGGTAAGAACATTAATCATTTTTTTCTTTGCTTTGCAACTATTAACTATTTCTCCATAATAGTATGTGGTTACTTAATGGATGTGTAGGATTGGATTATCTACACAACGGTTGTAAGCCACCCATTATCCATAGAGACTTGAAGCCTTCCAACATTTTACTAAACAAAAGCATGCAAGCCAAGATTGCTGATTTTGGGTTGTCTAGAGCATTTAGAAAAGAAAAGGAGACTCATCTATCAACTCAACCAGCCAGAACACAAGGTTACATTGATCCTGAGTAAGTAATAACATTATGTCAATGAACAATTTTATGAATATCTATTATTAATTAGTGTAAGGTGATCATGAATGGCTTTGTTATGATTAACTTAGAATGCTCTAATTTATTAACCAATATTGGAAAACTTTCAATCTTTTATTGTATCAATAATTATTAAGAAAGATTGGAACCAATGGCTTATGTGATTCTACACAGTATTTAAGAAATAGCAATGCTTTTCTCAACAATTAATCTCATGTTTCATATCAATGCATCTACATGCCTCAAGTAGTTAACTTACTTGATTGTTTTAATTTAATGGAAAACTAGCATATACATCAAGCTTATGGGTTTTTCTTTGTACAATCTAATTAGTTGTTTTTCATATAGATTTCAAAGATCTGGGCATCTAAATAAGAAGAGTGACATTTATAGCTTTGGGATGATTCTACTTGAGCTTATCACGGCCATCCTCCAATAAGAAGATCATCTGATCATGACATCATGTTCATACTTGACTTGGTTTGTCCTAAAATTGAGAGTGGTGATATCCAAGACATTGTTGACCCAAGGTTACAGGGAGAAGTTGACACTATTTCTGCTTGGAAAGTTGTTGAGATAGCAATGTCATGCATTGAACCAACTCTAACCCAAAGGCCAGACATAAGTCATATATTACATAAACTGAAGGAATGTTTAGCTTTAGAGATAGATCATGATAGAACAAACAACCATAGGAGTGGATCAATCAACTCACTTGATTTTACTCCTCCTTCTGCTAGGTAGTTTCTAAAGTTACTATGCTATAGTTTGTATAAGTAGAAGCAACAATGTATATTTATGTGTCTTGTAGATCATTATATCCACATCCTCAAGAATTGTTTTGCAAGTTAACATGTTTAATGTTGCTAAAGAGACATATGTCTTGTGTTTCACAAGATAAAAATATAAGAAATGTGGTGCATTTTTTTAGTGTGATTGAAATACTAGTATTCTTTTTGGTCATTGTTCTAGACAAACCCTTGTTTCCATCCATGGCTATTGATTTATTGTTGATCAAGAATGGTGTTGCTATAGAGTGACTGATAATTTACAATATAGAGCTAATTTTCTTTCTCATAAAAATCTTTGAAGCAATCTACACAAAAAATGACACTAATTAAAGCTTATTAAAATGGCATCATTTTGTTTGAAAATACTGTAAGTTTAATGTTAACTTTTAAACTTGATGGACTTTACTTAAAGCCTCCTCAATCAGGCAAGAAATGATATATGCATTGTATATCTAGATTACATAACAAGACTTGTTGGGCATTTGACTTATCTTTGTAAAATTTTTAGTAGATCCATTATAGAATAACTAAAACCACAATAAAAGGATTAATAATAATAATTTAATAAAAAATTTGGTATACCTCTTCGATCATTTTTAATTTGAATCGTTTATCTAAAACAATATCAAACACGCACAATATCTAATATGACAAAAACCTAAAGCAAGTGTTTCTAAATCCAACTATAGAAAGATCTAATATTTTCCTACTTAGGAAACATTTATGGGGTTTTATTTAATTATTTCTAAAACAACTTTTAGGTTGACCAACAACTGTGACCACTAACATTGTTTAATAATAAAATCACCTTAAAAATGATTCAAAATCCAGACCAATTGGACAAACAAACTTAGAACCAAGGATATACAAATGCTATTATTAGCATTTTTCATTCATGATCACATAATTGAGCTAAAAATTCCATCTAACTAAATCGTATAGATGTGAAAGTGTAGTCACATTACTTATAATAACACTAAAGATCCTTTTGTATTAGTGTGTAAAAGTTCTCATTATGATTTCTCACGAAACTTGTAGCATCTTCATAAGAAAACATGTTTCTTAGAAAACAAATTATATATCTCTCCAAACAATTTCATGAAACCATAATGTCTTAACTAAAATAATAATTTAATCTCAATATATAACTCTGGAATAAATTAATCATGTTAACTTGACACAAAATTTCTCATTATGCACAAGTCCAAGGACTAAGTGCATTAATATCTATCTCATAAAAATCTCTTTGGTTGACTCAATTAATAAGGTTCGTTGTTTTTGACCACCCATGTCTTATGTTCAAATCTCACTACTAGTAATCTCACGAGGTTACACAATTTATAAATATCAATGTAAGCCCTGAAAAAGATCCATAACATACATTGGCCTTAGAGTGTATCAACCTGTCCTACTCTTAAACTCTCTTATAATCATATTTGTGTGTGTTATAAAGACAAACATTTTTTCAAGAAAACATTCATATCTTAAATGTTTCATTAGAGAATTGAAATAAGTCATTTTAATTTGATAACATCAACAAGACTACTAAATACAATTAAATGCACACAAGTGAAGCCTAGTTTGGCCTTCCCTTCCTCCCTTAAAACATGAAAAAATTCACAATTTTGTCTACATTTCTATTTTTTTAAAAAAATTCATACATTACTGTCAAAGAATTAAAAGATTTTTATAAAGTAGTTAATAAATTATATATCAATCCTTCTAACAATGTTTCTCTAACTTTTCCCCTAGTGCATACATTAATATAGTCATAAGAATATATCAACTGAGAATAACATGCACACAAATCCAAATATAATTTTCTCCCACTTGACTTATCACATGAAAAGATATTAATACATATTTTAAGTGATTGATTAAAATCTTTTGTCTAGAACCAAGGGATGTAAAGTAGGTGATGTAATACGCCCACAAACTTCACTCAATAAATTTTATAAAAATTTTCTTCCATTCCATAAGATTTTTTTTATATGTAAACTGATGTGTGTAAAATTTTAAAAAAGAGATGGTATATCAGTGTTTATTTGAAAATTTTTAAATGTTATTAAATGGTGTTGTAACATATTTAATAAAACATTAAATTAATAATAGTGCATTCAAAGTAATTCTTTTATGACATCAATTATTGAATATGTCTTAGTAAATTAAAGTTTTAATAACAACTATATTTTGAATAAAAATAAATGAACTATTTACTATATAGGGATGTTTTAAATGCTTAAAGTATTATTTATTTCATTTATTAAATAAAATACTTAGTTTAATTTTTGATAAGATTTATGACTTAAAGAAATTATGATAATATATTTAATACTCTATTTTATTGCATTAGTTATTTTATATGTGTTAAGCATATCTTAATTTCAATGATTTAGAATCTAAAATCTATATTTACATATTATACTTAAGTAAATATGTTCTTTTGCACTTAAATTATTGTAAAATAAATTCACATTTTTTTATATCAATTTCTATTTTTATTTTTTTCTTTTTCCATTTCATCTCATTTTTTTTTGTTTGGATGGTTCTGTCAGACCCATTCCTCGCACCCAAAACCTCTCAACCATCACACATCAATACTCACTTTCCTCCTTCTTCCTTCACACCACCACTCTCTTTGACCACTGTCACCCTTATTTCTCTGCCCATAGTGCAATGCTGGGCAATCTACCACCATCTCTAATTGGTGCCACATGCTATGACTGTTGCTTAGTCCATTGTTCATGCAACGGAGGCAGATCACAGGCTGGTTTTGGTACTTTTGCAACAAGGGCTATCTTAGTTTATTTTAAGATATATTTCACTCTTCAATACTCCCAAGTACTCTATGTTAACCTTGGGTCGTAGGTAAGTGGATTGGAGCTAAATTTCTTGGGCTTATAAAGTTGGGATTAATTTGTATAGATAAATGGAGGATGATTTTGGTTTCATTTGAATGTGCTTTAGTTGTAGGAATAAGTTGAGTATACAATTATCATATTTAGATAGAAGTTAATATCAATAATTTCAATTATGGATGATACTCGAAAGAAAGTTAGTAGGATTGTCCAAATTTAGGTTCAAGAAGTGTTATTAAATTAGATAATTTTCATTAATTATAGTGTGAAGTGTTAGTAGCTAATTATGAGTTATTGGCCTTGTACATGGAAAAATAGAATTAAGATATATTGCTTGAAAAAAAATGGATTACATGCTAACTTTATTTGAGATTAGAGTTATTGTTGACCTTTATGAGGTGAACAGATAATCCAAATTTAACATTCGCCTATGATATGTTAGAAAATGTTTTATTTCTATATTAATGTTTTTGTCAAAATGAACTTATTAGTTATTTTTCTACAGAATTGAATTATTATTTATTAGTAGTTGAGTATTATAACAGATAAATTATTTATTTAATTTATTAATAAAAATCTTTAATATAAAAAATTATGTTTTTGTATAAAATTGCATGGAGCCTTCTCCTAATCTACTTGTTTCTATCATGATCAAGACCAAAAGGTATATTTGGAATCAAAGACTGTAATATTACAATTTTTTTTTTGGGTTGGAGTGTTATTATTTAAAAAAAATGACATTAATTGTACAAATGGTTTTATTTTTGCTTCAAAGATTTTATTTTTTTCTTTAAAAATGGAGACATACTTTAACCATTATGAAATTAGTATAGTATTATCCTTTTGAAAAACAAAGAAAATGAAAAAAAAAAAAAAGAGATAGTTAGTTTTCTCTTTTAGTAATATAAACTTGTCTTGTAATGGTGTTGAGGGGTAATCTTCTGAAATTAGTTTCCATGAGAATTTATTAGCTTTAAACTTTGGATTTGTAATTTTGTGTAGGAATGTTTGCATGAGCAAAAATAAATTGAAATTCAAAATGTTTGTTGAGTATTATATTGAAAAGTGGTACTTTGGAATTTAAAAAAATAATGGAATGATAGATGAATTTTCTTATGTCTAAAGTTGTTGTAATGTCATGCTCCAACTTTAGAGCATGACTGACGTATGGAGACAACTTACTACAAGTTTTACACTACATAATCAACTTGTAAAATTGACTATGGACATTTCGATAAAGATGTTTTAAAGGATCAATTACTCTAAAGTTTTTAAGAAAACTCAGATTTATTTTCCTAAAAAAATGAATTCCTATAGACAATTTAACAAAGTTCCAGGTATTTTTTAGGCTCCAGGCTCAAGACCAAATTTTCAATGGAAGGCTATAAGCCCTATCCAGCACCTGTACAGACAACCAAGGCCATATACAACATCATACGACATATGACAACACAACTAACACAAGCAAGACAATTGAAGACATATATGAATGTGACCAACAATTTAACTACCAAACTCTCCTCCAAGTTCAAGCCTTCATTCTCTGATGGGCTAGTTTTCTTTTTTTTTTTTCCAATTAGTAGGTAAACTTGGAACCTAAAAACATTTTTACAAAAACAAAGTAAGTTTCATAAATACTCATTAAGTAAATAATTTACATAGAAAATATAATATTATAAAAAATACATATCACTTTATAGTTGCAATGCGCAAAATACTCTACCTAGTTTCTCTTGACTTGTCAAAGTAAGAAAACATTTCTCATATGATTAAAAAAAGTAATATTACTATAAAAATAACTAATTGCAATCTAAATCCCTAAAGAAAATGAGACAATTGCTATGGAAAGTATATCTTTACACATCAAAATTTTCATGTAAAAGAAGTATGGAAAATGATTTGACAATAAAAATAATAAACTTGATAACTTTAAGTAACCTAACAAAGTGCTATAAGAAAAACCAATAAAATGCCTAATAATATGAAACATTTGGCAATAATATGTATATTTTAAGTTTTCATATATAGTATGGTGATTCTATTTAATTTAGGACTTTAAAAATTCAAAAAATATGATTAAGATATTTTATTTGATACACTAATTATTATTTATTTATTTAAAAAGACTAAAGTTTTTATACTAAATATTTTGGCCCAATATATATAGCTGAATTGTTATTTATGAATAAACTAAATGTTAGAGTATTTTTCTTTATCTAATAAATAAATATTTGGTCTATTCCATTATGAGTTATGACCCAAGATTTAATAAATGCCTTCAAATTTTATCTAGTTGGATTTTATAAATTATAGGAGCCTATTAAACATTCAATTACTTTTATGTTACCTTAACTATGCCACAATTTTTTTTAAGTAGGAGTTGTTTAAAGTAACGTATACTTTAGTTTCATATCTAACTTCATTAATTTAAACATACTATGGTGTTTCAGTAGTAGTAGATTTAAATGTACCTAACTAAAGTTTAATTACTTGTTTCAACGCACAGTAAAAGCGATAAAAACATAAACCCCCTTTAGACCCAAAGCACTCTCATGTCTCGAGTACCCTTTTGCCTTACGGTCTGCTCTTCACTTGAAATGCCAATAGCACTTAAGCTTCAGCTGCAACCCACCATCTTTGCCTAGTAGCAAAGCATCATCCCCAACTTCTTTTCGGTGTTGGCGAAGGCACATCTTGAAGGACAAGCCATGTTTGTCGTCTAACTCTAGCCAAAGATGAAAAGTTGTTGATTCGATTTGTTTCCACTAGTCTTTGACATTGACACCCTAATCTTGACTCAAACATTATCATCCTACCAGCAATCTTAGTGCCTATTGCTACTATGAAAGATCAACAAGCAAAGCCTAGCCAAACTCAATTGGTTCGGCATTTCCTCCCGTGAGCAGGTTGATTGGAGCTGGAATTAAGGTAATGCTAGCCTATTTCTAGTAGTTCTAACCTTTTTGATGGTGGAAATAATCTTTAGAAGAATCTGCATGTAAGATTAAGAAATTAAGGACTTAGGATTTGAGAAATTAGTGATTTATAAACTTATGGATAGAATTAAAAGAAGTTTTGGTAAAGGACTAATAACATTAGGATAAAAGTTTATTGTTTGAACATTGGAAGTGAATTTGGTAAATATGAAAGCTGGAATTATCAGAAGACATAATGATATTCAAAATTAGAAAACCATCATTAAGTGTAGATGATAAATATAGATATCTAAATGTGGTTATCTAGTTAGTAGTTGCAGACTATGGAAATAGTTGTGGAGAGGCTAAAGTAGATGTTATGAGATTGCTAGTTTAGAAGGGGTTTGTTTAATTAAATTTGAGGTAGCCTTAGTTTCATAACAGCTTTAAGGAAATTGCTAATAGATTGAGTTACAGGCTATCTTGGTTGTGTTTTGGGTTAGAATAAATGGGTAAAACCAAATTGTGGAACCTTGATCCTTAAGAATTTTCTGCAGAATTACAAAGTTCTAGTTAATACTATTTTGTATTTTGAGGAAATCGCTAATCTTCTTTTTGTTTTGAACATGTTTTGTTTTCAGGGAAATAGAATTGTCAACCCACTTTCTACCTTCAAAATTAATCAAACCAACATGGAGATGGAAGACAATGCTTGGATATAATAAATTGGCAGTTGTTAAATTTGTTGAGTCTACGTATAAATGTGTATGCATTTGTTGTATGATGTGTATATATTTGTTGTAAATATAGGCTTTATTGAGGCTTGTGACTATGGCAAATGTTCAAAAAATAGAGGAAATTCTGCCAAAATTTTGTTAAAATATTTTCTTTTAGCAAAATAGAATTTCAAACATTTTGAGTAGATTTTTAGTTATTTCCTTTCTTAAAGTAATGAGAATTATGCATTACATAAATGTGTGTCAGACTTGTAAGAAGCCTCTACCGGATGCCTTCCTACACTGGTTGTGACTTAAATTGAGGTGTGACAACCAAAGAAAACATATGAACTAGTATTCAATCACACAATAAGTTTAGGTTTTATAAGAAAGTAATTCAAGTTTCGTACAAAATAAGAGAATAGTCATTTAACTCAAAACACATTCATCAAGTATGAAAAATAAAATGCTTGGTTTCACTTACCAATAGGATCCGTAGGTATTTTTCTTTGAGTAATAAGATATACAATTTTAATTTTCAATTTCCATTCACCTTATCTCTCCACCATATTGATTCTCCCCTTATCCATCCATCATGTTAATGGCCATGGTTTTCATTTTGTTCCAAGTGCACTTGGGGGTTTCCAAAAGAATTTCCCTAAGGATCCACTTTTTAAATAAAATCACAATCACCAGTACGTCATTAGGCATTTTTATAAGCAATAAATACATTTTTAATATAACTTGATAAAAAATAATTAAGCATAAATAATTTACATTTCAAAAATCAATGTTTCCAAAACATGTCAATCCTTCCTCCCACAAGTATGCAATATGGTTTCAAATCACTCAAAGTTATAGAGTTAAACGATCCAATATTTAAAACATTCAATTGTCATGCAATAGCAAAATTCCAATAATAACTCATAAACAAGTGCACCACATCTAATATATCTTACAAATATTTATAGATTCCTTAATCCAAAGTAGAAGTTTTATTCCAAAATCAAGTATTCAACCAGAAACCACTAATAACTTTATAAATAAAACATAATGTAATGTTCAAGTCAAATCAATAGATGAAATCATGTTTTGTACAGTATATATATATATATGTATGTATGTAGAGAAAGGAATAAGTCATTCACTCACAATTATTAAGCTTTTTGAGCTTGATTTTAGGCATTCTAAGTTCTTTGGTTTCACTAAGCTTTAAGATGATGCATTGTCCTTCTTAGCTCCAAAATTACATACCAACCTTTCCAAGCTTCTTGAGTTCCTAGTAAGTTAAGAATGTGATTCTTTTGTTCAATTCTCTATCTCACTCAGAATAAACTATTTCTATCCAATTTACTCCTCGTACTTTCACTACCTTAAACACTTAATTTTAACCCACTACTTTGATCAATTATAACCTATTGCATACCTTGCAAGGCAGAATTAAATGAAAAAGGAGAGGGAAAAGTGAGCTTCAAGAAGCTTTAAACAACAACAGAAATTGATGGTCCAAATGGTGTTGGCATCTAAACAATAACAAACATCGACAAACAAATTTTGACATAGCAGAATTTGACACAAATGCTTAGTTTTTTAATGGATTTACACATTGAAATTAGTTTAAGGGAAAATATATAACATGCACCAAAATTAGGGATGAAGGTTTATAAATGAAAAGGAGGGAAAAGTTCAATCACATCTAATGTAAGCTCAAATAGTTGTAGTGTCTAGCTTTTAACTCTGGTGGAATGGGAGAGAGGTTGGGCAAGTTTCTTATGTATTAGCTAGTGGTGGACAAATGAACATAGCTAATTCTTAGTAGCACTGCTAGCTACAAGAAGAAGGACGACGGTATCTACTTAAGCACAAACCGCTAACGAAGAAGAACACCTTAGTTGGAGGGACACCAGTAATTGCTCGTGAGCTATTGTCAAATAGAGATGATTGGTTGTGGCATTGGGTGTACCTAAAGATGGGATTCAAGTCACTGAGCAAGGAGAGGGTTGTAGCTACCCTTTTCCCAAATGCACTCCAACCAGCAACCTCCAAGGTAAGGTGGAACAAAACAAGGCAACAATAGCTTTAACGGCTGAATGCAACTAATTGAGTAGAGTTGACGTGTCTAATCCAAGAAGCTTAAGCTGCTACGTGGCTTTATCCACCCCATCTAACCCGTGGCAAGCTCTAAAGGTCACTGATAACTAGAAGACATCAATTAGCTGCAAGGTGACGAGCAGCGATCAAAGAAAGTGGTGAACGACGATGATAAGGTAGCAATGCTCTGATTTCCACTAGTGATGTCAGTATCCATTAGAGTTTTCAATAACTTGGAAACAACAAAAGGAGGGGAAAATGCCAGCCATCTAATCTGAAAGGAAGCCAATAAATCCTTAGGCCGTAATTGGGCACTGATTTGGCCAGAAGAAGAAAAAAAATTAGAAAGGAATGAACACAGGGCTTTTGGAGCCGTCTAGGGCTTCATGGTTTTGTTTCTCTGTTTTGAGATAGGGAGGGGTAGAAGGTTTTCACATTCTTTATTGCTTTTTCCCCCACTTTTTTTTTATGAAACATTCAACATTAAAAATGACTCTTTAGACCTACCTTAAACTAGCTTAAAACACAATTAGGTTAATTATTTACCATAGCTGAATATAAGCTTATAGAGCATTGATCATTAAATAGAAATTTAATGAAGATACATTAAGTAACTAGCATAGTTTAAAAAAATGTAGTTTTAAATAGACTCCAACAAGTTCTAAAATTCATTTAAAAAATTATATTAAGTACACACTAATTTTAGATTCTACATCATCAAAACTAAGGTACACTTGGCACCCCACTAAGGATGCTTTGAAAAGAAATTTTATGCTATCAAATAGATTAAAGTAATAATTTTCCAAAATACATTTTACAAATGGAGTCTCTATATCAATTGTTCAATAAGGGCTTTTGGATATGACATGTAAATGATTATTTTGATAAATAAAGCAAATTAAAAATAATGTGGATCCTTGAAAGTTTTGCTTAGAAAATTCTAAGTGCATTTAGTGATTGCATCACCATGGCTATTAAGGGAGGCATATGGTAAGACTATAATTAGTGGAGACATAAGGAGGTTATAATTGGTGGAGGAATAAGGTGAGGAGGATAAATATGATATTGATATATATATATATGATAATTGATATTGGAGTTTTGGATTTGACTATGACCTTTAGGAAGGGATTTAACCCTAATTCACATATCAGATATATGATTAATTAATTGTGGGAAAAATCTCATTAGATTCTGCTAGTTTTCTCCATGTTGTATATTTTGAATATTATGTTGTCCATTATCTAAGTTTTCAAAAATATTTTGGAATTCCATATAAAATAATTGTTTTATGACAAAATAAGATTGAATAATAAAATGATTTACTTTACTAAACAAATTTATATACAGAAAATGGTATTTCAAAAGTTTGACATTTAAGTTTATTTTTTATAAGTTAGTAAGATTTTACAAAACTCACATTTTTCTTTAATCTTTTTATTTTTCAA
>JANHAO010013200.1:0-15964 GCA_026873985.1 Saraca asoca
TGTAATCTTTAACCCCTAATTTAGTTAGTACTACTATTTTTAAATTACGTAATATTTTATCCTTATCATAATATATAGACAAATATTTGATCAGACTCTGATCATCAGATTAGCCCACAATCGCAGGATAATATGCTATAATATGAGAAAAGACACAAAAAGTGTGAAAGAAACAAAATGAAATACTTTATCATAGCTAAATTAGATTGGTCAAGATTATATATATAATATCCTAAAATATGTAAAACTTAAAATTTACAAATCTTTGTACCTTATTTTATCTTCTTTATTTATTTTTTAAACTGTTAACAATACCTACAAATTTTCCTGCTGCGAATATTTTTCGAATCCGCAGGTATATATTCCTGCAGATTTTGAATCTGTAGGAAATATACCTGTGGATTTTGAATCTGCAGGTAATAATCTGCAGGAAATTCCTGCGGATTCGAAATTCGTAGGAAATATGCCTGTGAATACCTGTGTATTCGAAATCTGCAGGAAAAATATCTGCGGATTTGAAATCCTTAGGTATATTACCTGCAGATTTGCGGATTTCGAATCTGCAAGTAATATTTCCTGCGGATTCGATTACCTATTGATTTTGAATCCGCAAGAAATATTACCTTGAAATCCACAGGAAAAATACCCGTGGATTCAAAATTCGCAGGTATTTTCTATGGAAAAAATCCGTAGGTGTTTTACGATTTTCTAGTAGTGAACAAACACTTAGCCAGCTAGAGGACGAAAAGTCAGAAGCAAAGCCTGAGAAGTAGCTCTGCAAAGCACACAGCACGTAATGGCAGAGGCAGGAACTAGACTAGCCATCATACCTACTCACCTACTCAGCAACTGCTTCTTCTTTTCTACCCAGGCAAAGCCATTTTGCAGAGAGTCTTTTGCTTCAGTTTTTGCATTAGTTTAAAGAGTAGTTTTAGGACATTTTTCTTTTCTTTTTCTCTGCATTTTCGTGCCTCCATGGAAGGCTAAGCTGTAATCAGTCCAAGGGGCTGCAACTTGAAAAATTAATGTTAAGATCCTGGTATTTATTTTTGCATTCAAATTGCTGGCCCTTTCTCTTCCTTTCCTCTTTGTTTTTATTGTGATATCTAAGTTGAATGATCCATTTGATTTAGATATTAATATGGTTATTGAGATCTTGATAATCACCTTTAGAAGAGGATAGGAAAATTAAGTAATGCATTGAGATCTTGATGGATTACTTGTGGCTGAGTTTTGCATAAGACTCATTAATCATTTCAGGGATCTTTATTATGATTATCAACAATTGAATGAACATTTAGTGATTTAGGATGCATTGATCTCAAGTTGATTCTCTTGGCTGGTTGCTTTGTTTATCTTTGTTTTCATTTTCTGCATATTTTGTTAGTTTTGATTCTGCCAACCCCCTTATTTTCAGTTCCTAATTGATTGATATCATCCACAAATAATCTTTGGGTTTGACTCGATGTTGCTCTATGCTACAAGTAGAGTAGTGCAATCTGATTTTATAAATGTCTAATTTGATCGGCCTTGACAAATCGCACATTAACAATCCTATCAAACAAGTTATTTTATTTTATTTTTTTCAAAAACAAAAAACAATTTTTAAAAATTGTTTTCAAACAAACCCTTAAATTTCCCTAATCTATCCAGATTAAAGGAAATTTCTCAATTTTATGATAATTACTAAATTCTTTTTTTTTCTTATAATATCTCATATCAATTTAATAGAATAAATTACTGATTATAAAACGTATTTGAATCCATATATGGAGAGAATCACAAAATTAAATGAGATTGATTTTTCAAATTATGCAGGTTAGAGTTCTACAGAATTTTTTTTCTTTTTGAAATAACCTCTCTATTAATGACGATGCAAATCAGTTATCATAATTTGTTAATCTAGGGAACATAATCCCTATTTTACAATAATTTATGATATTTTTAATTTGATCTCATCAAATTAAAAATATTACTATGATATGTACACATTAATTTTCATAACAATTATACCCTTAAGTCTTAAAACTTTAATTCTTTATTATATTACTTTATTTAATTATTATTATATCACTTTATTTAAATTTAATTAAATAACGGCATTATATTTTAATAATTAAATTTGTGGCCCTGGTGATGAATTTTATTCCAACATAAAATATCCAAACCACCCTATAGAAAATAAACACTTCCCACTTTCCGGTTGTATCAACTTCAAACTGAACTTTTGTTACATTCTCTCTCTTTGTCTGTGTTGATTCTTCATTTTCTCCGCTCTTCTTCTTCCACGCTTACCAGCACCAAACAATACCAAAATCCACAGAGCCATACTCTGTGAAAACCCAACACAGCTCAGCTTCCAGATTTGGTGCCCAGAAATGCTATCTCAAACTTTGCCTATAACAAATCGTCCCTTAAGCTCATCTCTGCAATCATCACCCCCACTTTCTTCTTCTTCAACAATGCTACTCAAAGGTGGTATTGAGGATGACCCATCTGCAAGTCTTCTCATTTCTTCTCAATTTGAGGACGATAAGGTCATGCCCACTAAGCCCCTTTTACCTAGGTCAATCAGTTACACTTCTACTCCGAGCAGCACAAAGAAAGTTAGTAGCTTTTTCCAGAAACGGCGTCGTCGGATCGCTAGTGATAACTCCTTGTCGTCGGTGTCAACAAGTAGTAGTCCAAGGTCTTCGTTTGGTCACGATGTTAGGCATGTTGCTTCAGAGACGTTTCTGGTCACCCGATTGGGTCTGAAGATGTTAAAATGTCTTGGGTACAGTTTTTTTGTTCGTTAGAACGTTACTATGTTGTTGATTATATTTCAGATCGAGAGTCATTGGGGAGGGGGGTTATGCTAAAGCAAATGGAACTCTTAATTCTCTGATGTAATAGGGTTTGAATTGTTGATTTAATATGCAAATTAATCTATGTGCTGTGCATCTTCATTCTGTCTCTTGGATGCCCGGGATGCCGTTTATAAATTTGATGTTGCTTGTGTTTAGAAAGTTTCATTTTGAACGATAGAAACTTCTGAGTTTACATGCTTATGTTCTGTTATTTTGGGCTTATTTCACTCCATGTTCCTACTTTGCATTCGCGGAATGATCCATGTAGCCAAATCAAAAAAGGCTTGGTTATTGTTTCTGTTGCTCCTACTTTACATTTGTGTAACTCACAATATTGATACACAAAGTTCTTTCTGTGCTTTTGTATAAGATGTTCCATGGCTGGTTGTCGATAAGATACATGAAGTTCATTCTTGAACATTATGAGGCAAGAAGCAAATGGCCACATGTAGTTGTCATCTGACCATTAACTGGTCTATGGCAGTTTTGTAAGAAAATTGCATTTAGCTTGGCATATCTTACAATAGCCATCATATGGTGACACAAGGTCAGGTCTTAAATTGCATGTGGTTCACATAATACGAAATATGCTTTATGTTGTTGAAAATTTAACATAACTCAGAGAATACTGTTGTAAGGAATTGCAATCCACTTCTCTTTTAAATTTTTATGGCATTATGTGAATGATAAAAGAGAAAGAATTACCCACTTGAATGAGATTAGGTGAAGAGACAATATTAAAAACTTCATATTAGACATGGATTATCCTGTGCAGCTCCATGTATAAGCTTGAAAAATAGCTTCTGAATGTATTCCCTAAACATTCCATCTGTATTAAGAGTGATATGTCAACAACATCAGCTTTTAGAATTCATGGCATACAACATAATCTTCATACATGGTGATTCAACTTTTAATTAACAAATAGATCCTTTATGTTTGTCAAAGAAAGCAGAATATACTAGCTCAAAGGAACAATTTTTTATGGGTTTCAATGGTTCCTTAAAATTCAATTACTACCTTTTAGTGTGTGTATGAATATTCAAGATACTTATCTTTAGACACCTCACTATTGGATGCTATCTAATCATTGATTTTAATTCAGGGTCGGCTATAAATGGATTACAAGATTCCTTGCCCTTGGTTGTTATGCAATTCTACTTTTACCAGGCTTTCTTCAAGGTCTGAATTCATTGATCAGCTACATTCTTGTCTTGCAAATATGTTCAGATTCTGACATTTTTGCATAAACATATCTCTTTTTTGCACAATATTGAAGGATATATGTTTTCCTTCTGTTTTGTAGTTGGATATTACTATTTCTTTTCCAGTCAGATACGCAGAAGCATAGTTTATGGAGATAAACCACGAAATAGGTATTATTTATCTATGGACTTTACCCTCTTTTCATTTATGTATTTATTGCCCGTGGAATATCATGGGTTGCCCTATTAATAGCTTAAAATTATTGTGCAGGCTTGATTTATATATTCCTAAAAGTACTAATGGACCAAAGCCGGTTGTTGCCTTTGTTACTGGCGGAGCTTGGATTATAGGGTATGTGCCATTTATCTTCTAATTTCAAATTTTTAATATGAATCACTGTTGGAGCTGATTAATGTTGATTTCTGATAGAGAAAATATTAGTTTTACTTTGGCGGCTGCTTGGTGAATGAGCTCAGTTTTTCTTTTTGGTCTCAATTGAAAAGAAGTTCATATACATTTAACAGTCTTCCGTCGGCCAGTGAGTAGGGGAAAGCAGCATATTCTTCCATCAGAGTTGTGGATGATTACTTCTGATTAAGGCTTGAGTAATTGTCAATAGTAGTAAGAAGGAGTCAAAAAACTAGGGAGCAACAGAAACTTGATCTAGATACTAAAGTGTATGTGTCTAGTTTAAGTAGGTCAACAGTGCTAACCTCTGATGACGAAATTAGAAATCTAATAATCTTCTTACCTACGAGCTTCTAAGTACTTGTTTTTGCGCAGATACAAAGCATGGGGTTCTCTCTTAGGTCTGCAGTTAGCGGAGAGAGATATCATGGTGGCATGCATAGATTACAGGTATTTTTTAATAAATGTGATATATTTTTTTTTCTTTGGTTGATAAATGTAGTTTTGAAGAATGAAAATTTGCTCTGGATGTAAATCCTTAATTTCTGTTGATAAAAAGAACTTATTAATTTTTTGTCAGTGTTTTGTTCCTAAAATTTAAAGGCACCCTTGTTTCTTTTGAATGCTTGTTAATCAAATCTTAAAAGTTATCCTGAGTCATGCTACAGATGTAATTGCAGAGTAAAATAATGAAAATTTTAAATAATTATACATCCTTATTATTCTCTGTTTCTCTTTCCTTGTCTCTGCCATCTTTTTAGTTTCTATTACTTTTGCAAAAAAAAGTACAATGTTTTGTTATTTCATGCACACACCTTGTGCTTACCTCAAGCTCCAGGGTAATTGTTAAGGAAACTGGTTTTCGTGTGGTATTAAATATGTAGTGGAAAAGTGGTAACATCTTACTTAGTATTAGTGTGATAAGCTATCTCCGCCATTACAGGAAAATCTTGAACTCACTCAGATTTACTGATTATTACGAAATTTATTGCGGTAAAGTGGCTTCTGAATGCAATTATTTTTACCCTTATAAAAGAATACTAATATGAAATTTCAGTTTGACAGAACTGTCAATGCCAACACAAGGAATGCAGTTTATCTTTTTAGATAATATGTTCTATATATGGTCATACACGTCAGTCCTGTTAACTCACAAAACTTTTCTTGCAGAAATTTTCCTCAGGGAACCATCAGTGATATGATAAATGATGCTTCTCAAGGTATCTCATTTGTATGCAACAATATTGCTGAATATGGAGGTGATCCTGACAGGTAAATATTTGGTTTCTAAACTTCAAATTAGCATTATTGGCTCCTTTTCTTCTCCTTTTTTTCTGAGGAGTAGTTGGTTCTCATATCCTTGTTATGCCCTTTTTGTGCTTTTGTCTTTGTGTAGGATTTATCTAATTGGGCAGTCAGCTGGTGCACATATTGCTTCCTGTGCACTTGTGGAGCAGGCAATCAAAGAGGCTGGTGAAGGAGAGGGCATTTCTTGGAGTGTCTCTCAGATAAAGGCTTATTTTGGTTTATCTGGAGGGTAAATACTTGCACAAAAATCCTGTCAATTTTGGCTTTTGTTGTGTTAAAAAATTCTATATCTTTTTCTCCTTTTCCTCCTGTTTTTATTTAGTGCAAATACACTAGGCCATTTCAGTGGGTTGCAAATGCAAATGAATATTATCAGTGATGTGCTTATTATAATGAGCTCATAACCAGATAGTCAGAAGTCAATAAAAAGGTTATGCTTACAAGATCTGCCAATAATGAAGCATTGAAATTTAATTTGGAAAATCTTATGTAAAAATTTATTGATATATACATCCTATGTGATGAGGATCAAAGGATAAAAATGCTGTTGTGATTGTGATTTGTTGACCCAATGTTGGTTGTGGGGTTTTTTGGAATTGTTGATTTTCCAACATTAGGGTCACCAGGTTGCAAGTGTCCAGAAGAAATTAAGCTTTTTCTTAATGAGCATTGTGACATGTATTAGTGTTACTGATGAATAAATATTTCTAGAAGTCCTACAACAGCCTCTTAACTCCACTTCCGATCATGATTTTATGATTGGTCCTTACGTGTTTTGTTGATCATGTTTTATTCAGATATAATTTGTTTAATCTGATTGATCACTTCCACAGTCGAGGTCTTTATCGTTCTATCTTTTTAAGGTACACACTTCATTTTTTTCCCTAGTAAGTTAATATATTGATAATACATAATTCTTTTCATTGTGTTATACTTTGAAACAATTCCTGTTATATTACAGCATAATGGAAGGGGAGGAATCCCTGCGACGATTTTCTCCAGAAGTAATGGTTCAAGATCCAAACATTGGAAATGCTGTTTCTCTCCTACCTCCAATTGTTCTGTTTCATGGTACTGGGGATTATTCCGTACCATCAGATGCCAGGTTTGAACAATGTTGCCTAAAAGGGTTCTTAAATCATGTGATAACAGTAATAATAAGCTGAAGTTTTGGAAAGTTTGTAGTATGTATTGTCCAACTAGCTAAGTATAGCTTTCGACTTAAGGCCAATTATAAGACTGTCAGTCTAGTTGTTAAGTATAGGGATTAAGGACAAATAACTGGAAGAGTGTATTTAGTTGTGCAGTCTTAAATCTGAGTGGTAAGGGAGAGCAGAAGGGAAAACATTGGAAAGCAATAACTTAAAACTGTTCTGGCACCCATATATACAGGAAACTAATTTGTAGGCCTTTATTCAGCTCAGTTTTCTTACTCCTATGCTTGTGTTTCTAAATTCAATTACCTCCCTTTCATTGTTCTCCCTTTCTTTTCTTTTTTTTTTCCTTTTTTTTTCCCTGGTTGCCTAGCTATTAACATATTCTTTTGTACAGTAAATCCTTTGCAGAAACTCTTAAAAGAGTTGGAGTTAGGGCTGAAGCAATTTTATATGAAGGGAAGACTCATACGGACTTGTTTCTTCAGGTAAAGGCTTACAGCCTTACACTACTTCCTTTTGGGTATTCTCTGCAAATGCTTTATCTGTCATCCATAATGACATCAAGGGTCGAATATTCTCAGTACAAAATGCATTTTTAGTTGAGTCTTCTTCGTATCAGTTGACAATTTCTTTGTATCTTTCAAATTTTAAAATTCAAGGTGATACGGTTTTGTGAATATCAAGTAGTAGTATTTGAATCTTTATTTCCTATTTGTAAATTTCTCGTCAATTATAGATCTGTGTAAAATAAGTAACCAGTAACCACTCATGTCAAGTGCATATGGCCTTTCAGGATCCAATGAGAGGAGGCAAAGATGATATGTTTGGGGATTTAGTAGCATATATCCACTCTGGTGATCTAGAGGCCCTTGCCAGAGATGCAGCAGCTCCTCCAAGGAGACGCCTTGTACCCGAATTCATGATAAAATTGGCTCGTAGTGTTAGTCCTTTCTAACCAAAATCAATAATTGTTTTGTATATAACATAGTTACACATTCATATTGTAATATTGATGCTGTACTTCCTCAACCAGATAGGTTTAGCTTACTCCATCACAAATTGTTCATTCTTTTTGTATTTGAATTCTATCATTTTGTACAATGAGATTGAGGATTCAATCTTGGGTTAAAACTTGGAAGTTTTTCAGACTACTATTTGTGGAAGCAGTTAGTTGGATGTCTGTTGCAGTATGTCTTCAATATTGGCCACAGTATCTAGTGAAGAATGTTGTTGAAGCTTTTGGCTCAGTGTTCTTCAAAAGTATGTTCATAGAAAAATGCTAGTCATAAAATTTTTATATCTATAGTCACGAAAAATACAGCTGGAAAAAAAATATCATTAAGATTTTGATTTGGTCTGCCATAATTTATGAGATGAAATTCTTTGTATAGAACTACGGCAACTATAGGCCCCAAATGGGGAATGTGCTAGCAACGAAGATCTGAGAGTCTTACAGTCACAAACAGCAGAACCATTTACCCTATATACTAGTCTGAACTACAAAGCCACTCATGATTGCTTTATAAGAACAGGAAAAAAAAAATCACAGAAGAGAGTTTAGTATAAGTTTTAATTTTTAATTAACTTTTCATTATCATCCTTAAACCATTTGCAAGAACGGTTTAATCACCAGATCAGTCTTCGCCATAACAATTGTGGGGTGAAAAAGTATAGACAAGAAAGAATATTGTTGACACTACACATTCGTCTGGTACAATTTGGGCATAACTCGTTCAGGTGATTTAGCATATTATTCACTACTTTTTTAGGGATGTCCACAAACATGGCAATTATGGTTGCAATTCTTCCATTCAGTTACTGGGAAACTTTCCACCAATGATGGCATGCAACTGTGAAATTTTTGCTAAGCAAATAGCAAAATTAATAACCGAGAGCTGAATGCCATCAATGGAGGCAAATTTCCCACTTTGAATTAAGCAAAAGATCATTGATAAAGATGAATTATTTATGTGTGGGATGTGGCATCACAAACAATGTTTTTATAGTTCAATCTGTGCTAATTGGAATGAAAGGGAAATGGGTGAAATAATGTTTTTATCAGTATGAAAACAGTTCAAGAATCTTTAATAGTGGAATCTTGTAATTTAATTTCAATTTTTAAATGTTATATATTATTCAAGCATGTATCAATGATGCAGAAGCTCAGAATATCTAAAATCAAATTGAATCGAAGTGAATCTTTATTTCCCACTTGAGTTAACTTAGCCGATTGCCTATCTTACTAAAAATATCTGAATGAACTATGTAGCTTTCAATTTCATGAAACAACTGAGGCCATTTCATTTCCAAGTTATATGTATACCGTAAATCTGATTGTTTCCCTTGTATGATATCAAAGATCTGATTATGCACGGGCCACGGTGAGTTGAATTAGTATTAATTCAGACTTAATTTATTTTAAATTTTCTTAATTCATAATTCAGTTTAATTTCGATTTGAACTAATTTATTTAGTTTGAATTCGATTTACATTAAACTCTTGAACAACTTGATTTGGTTTATCAAGCTCGAATTTATTATAACATTAAAATATTTTATTCACCATTTAATAACTAAAAAAAACTTACAAAAATAAATATATTTAGCAACTTATTTATATAAAATAAATAAAAATTAATGACATAAAATAATATTATAATATTACTATTCATATTATAAAAATATTTAATGTAATATAAATATCAATTTGTCATATAATATAAAGTTATATTACAATCATAACTACATTTATAAAAAAATAAAATAATATATTAGTAATAAAAATATATTACATTTTATAATAAAATTTTGTTATATATTTTATTTAAAAAACATTATATATTATAACATATGTTTATGTATATTTATTTATATGTTTATATATGGAGCTAACTCATAAACAAATGAGCTGAGCCCCTTATAACTCAGATTTATCTTATTCACAACATGAGCAAGATAATTCAATTTGTGTATCACTCATTTGCCTCCTAAAATTGATTTATCAAATTATGAATTACTTGAGATCTAGTCTAATTACGCCGGTAAATCCACACAAATTAAAACGTTTACATTTGTGTTTATTTTAGTTGACAAGAAACAAGTTAGCTATTAATTTTTCAATTTTAATACCTTACAGATCTATAAGAGAGAGATTCAATATTGGTGGTTTGCAAAATTGATGAATAAATATTTTTTGTTAGATGAAAAAAAACACGTATAAATATAAAATATGCAAAAATTTCTCACAACTATAAAAGGAAGAAGTTGCTCAAATTTTGAATTTAAAAACCATCCCTAAGGGGTCGCAGGGCCCCTTTTTTGAATAGATTCGATATAATACTCTTATTTACTTGTATTATTAATTATAAAATATTAATATAATATAAAATATTTTATTTATTTAATATTATATGTATTGAGTATAACAAAAAATAGTATACACTATTTTAAAAAGAAAATTATTTTTTTCAACTATCATAATACCATAGATTATTTTATTACTCGTAAGGTGTAAAAGTGACATAAATTTTTTTTTATTGATATATAAGTAAATAAGAGTTTTTAAAAATATTTTTCAACAAAATAATCAAAGTTGAATTTGTTTGGATCAAGCCTCACAAGTTGATCATTTGCATGAAGAAAAAACTACCTACATTTTTTGTCACAATTTTTTTTTATAATAGCACATATATTATAATTCGAATAAAATTAAGTTTTCATTTTTTTAAATAAATGAAGCTAATTTAATTTAAACTATGCGCTATATGCAGCCTATTATAGGCTTTTACACTCTTAAAATTTTTTAAAATGTCAATTTTTTACATTAAATTTTGGAAAAAATTTCATTTGCAATCTCTCAAAAATTGAAATATAAATTTTTTTAACAAAATTGTAATATATCTTTAAGCTTCACCCTTGCTTGTCCGCGGTTACTGATGAATGATAGATAACTAGCAATACTCTCTTATGCAGTCCCCTGATTAATTCTTACACATTACACCGTATAAGAAGATAAGATATTTATCATTATAGATATGGTATGGCTCCTTTTTGGGACATAAGGCTTTTTAAATATTAATATATATATATATATATATATGCATCGAACTAAGTCAAGTTTTGATGTCATTGAACATAACTCAATTAATAAATTTACAGTCCAGTTCAAATTTAACTTGAACTTAATAAAAAAAAAATTAATTAAACACCAATAATAATGTAATTTTTTGAAGAAAAAAAATATTTAATATGATTATAAAATAAATAAATGATATACTTAAAATGTTAAAAAAAATTAAAAGTTTAATCATATATTATGTTATATGGATATGCAAATAATAAAAAATAAAAAAGTTATAATCGAGCTATCTGCTAATTAAAGGAGTGAACTGAAAAAAATAACTTAACTCGATTAATTAAATAAGTTAATTTTTTAGTTCAAGTTCAATATAAACGACTTACAAATTGAATTCAATTAAACAATTATTGAGCCGAGGAAAAGCCGTTGTTGCAAACAACATCCATCAATGTGGTTTGAATTTCATCAATACACTGTAACTATATAATATTGTATTGCATTGCCATTGTGTGATGCAGTTTACAATTTTATTATTTAATTCATAGAATTGATATAAGGAAGGAATTAACCCCTTTTTAATTAAGCACCAAAATGTGGTAAACTAATTAAAAACTATGATTCAAAGAATAAGGTGTCTTTAATTTACAAATATATATATATATATATATATAATTGCAGTGAAAAGAAAAAAATGATAATTTTCTGGTGGTTTCTCAGCCTGCATGGATGCCATAGTTTCTCAAATCTTCTATACCAAAATTATCAAAAGGAAATCTATTCAGATTGCTGTGATCTTATATGCTGGAAGAATTGGAATCCCAAATTACAGTTGATAGTGAATGGAATATTTGACTTTGGAGAGCACATGAGATGGGAACACTACAGAATTTCCATCGGATATTTGCTAAGTAATTTAAAAAAAAAAGTGTTTAAGAGTAAAATAAATTGTTTTATTACAAGATCACCTCTTTAGGAATTACAATACTTATAGATGTTTAATCTCTTAAAACTGTAAACAACCAATTCAAATCTAAAATATATAAATAGTTGAAAATAATGAATCTTATTAACTGGATCGAAATTATAATGTTTTTCTTTTAACATTATCCGTAAAACTATACAAAATAAATATATTATGTTAACAAAATTTAAAATATGAAAATTTATTATGATAATAAATGCTTATTTTAAGAACAATGTTGGGTGATATGCATATATTTAAAATGGCTTAGTCATATAACAATTTAGTTGTAGAGAGAGATGTCTCTAAGTTCATAATTAAAAATCAAAATAATCTCCCTAATAAACTTACAATGTTATAATGATAAACATTTCAAAGTTATAGTGAGTATCCAAAATGCATCACCAAATCGGAGGCATTCATCTCATATCACTCCTCATATTTTTAAGTGACAAACTTTAAGACATTTGCTGTAATTTGGTGATGCTAAATGTCAATATAATTGCATTTGCTTCTTTCAAATTTTAAAAGGTCTAGTAATAAAAATTTGATGGAATAATATTTTAATAAATAGGTCTAATAAATCTTCTAGATTCATGGAATCGAATAAACCATTTTAAATTTGAATTCGCACAAGTTTCCAAGTTTATTTATTAAAAAGTTATTGTTAATATTTAATATTAAGTTAAATTTAAAGTTGTCAATCAAAATCTTTATAAAAGAATGTTATCACTTGTCATCTTTTCCATCTTCAATTGATTCCAAGAGAATTGAGTGTTACAAGTTTTAACTATTTTTAAATATTAGAATATAGATTGTTTCGGATTCAAATATAGATATTTACTAGGATTTTTAACTTTGTCCGGAGGCACAATTATATATAGTCACATCCACTAACCCCTTTTAGTAAAATTATTATTATTATAGTAAAAATGACAAGTTATTTTAGATTTGAGTTCAAAACTCAAACAGGAAAATTTTCAAAATAACATTGGATGTTACTGTGCTGCTAAAAATGTTGATAAAACAATTATTTAGTCACTGTGATATGGTTAAATATATAATTGTAAACAATTTATTTTGATCATATTATTGAAATTTATACTCTAATTTGCATAACATATATATTCTTCATTTTTTACTATGTAAATATATTTTTAAAAATGTTTTATTCATAATACCAATCATATTCATATTCTAATTTTTTAAGAACAATCATATTTTTATTTTATATCACACCGAATTAGGATGGAAGGGGAGATTTAAGCAATGGACTAATATGAATAATCTCTTAATAATAGTACATATATATATGATTTATATATGCATCTTTTATTTATAAGGCCAAGCCTCTAAAGGGTTACATGGAGATGACAAACAAGCTACTTATAAACTGGACGGCAGAGCACCAACCGCACAATATACCCTTCACATATCTTGTTTCTCATCTTCGTTCTACTCATCTTCTGCTCACTTACTGCTTGCCTGAGAAACCATCAAAACATTCAAATCTCACAATAAAAATTAATTTATATATGCTCTGACATGACAAATATTCTTCTAATGCTTAGAGTTTGGTAATATTTTTTGCGGTTAAATTTGATTTTTTATCATAGTAAAATTCACACTCTTTTATAAAAAAATGATATGCAATCAAAAGAGATAAATTAATTAAAAACTTTTACTAATGATAAAAATGTTTTTAACCTTTTTTTTTTTTTATGACTACACGTAAATGAGTAATAGTATAAAATTCATTTTATACTATTAGTGTATTAAAATTACACCTACATCTATATACCTACAAAACTAACATAATGATTTTAAATTCGATATATTGTAAGAATAAAAATTTTTATAAAGTCGTTAAAAAAAATGTAATTAGGATTTTTCATTAAAAGTAAGAGGATATTAACAATTGTTAATAATGCGATAACATCATAGTGTAAAAGACATTCAGCGGATCAAAATTAAATCTAACATAATTTCTATATTATACCTTCTTCTTAGGCTGAGACTTCTGCTCAGTCTTCTTAGGGGCTGCCTTGGAGGATGGAGCTTTGGGGGTGCATTTCTTGGGTTCTTTCTTAACCTGCCCTGAGGAGCCAACAGGCTTCTCAGCTTCCGGGACTTTCTCAACTTTGAGTGATGCCATTTTAGAATACTCTCTTTTAAGGAAAAAAGAGTTGTTAATTTATCTAGTTTCTTGGCCCCAGGTGTTTATGCAACCAGAGACATCATTTTATAGCTGAATTTGAGCATAAAAAATGACATTGGAATACCATTAATTGATCAAATTGCTGGTAACCGTGTGATTGAGGGAATGGAATATAATGAAATGGAGGCCTATGGAGAGATTCTGTAGCATCTGATGCTTACCTAATTGAAAGGCATATTTTACAGATATTTGTTGGATAGATATTCTTATGCAACGAGTAACACTGTTGATACATGCTTGTTGCATACTTATTGGTTCCTTCCAGACTGACACCTGCTTGTCATAGCAACTAGAAGTCTAGAATTTCTCAAATTGTGGGCTTAAGAATTTTAGGTTGTCTTCTCTTTTTGCATGAATTAAGGCAAAAACCCCAAATAAAATTAGATCATAAACAAATATATTATATATTTATCATATAATCGTATCTGTTATAGTCATAAAATTTTTTGTCTCGACTAACATATCAAATTTTGGTACTTACTTCACATACCTGTATTTACAATTTCACGTATTACTTTATCTCCACAGAAATATTGTATCAAATTTTGTATTACATATCTGTACTCCTTCTCTAACCCTGTACTTGTTAATTCTAATGTTTACTTTACAAATCACTTTGTGCAAAGCATGTCATGCACTAGAAAAGGTGACAAAACGTATGTTTGTGATCAATATTTTGCAGTTACATGTTTCAAGGAAAAAAGGATAACTTGAAATCTGAAATAAGGTACGTGTGAAGTATATATGATTAGAAAAAAAAAATAAAGGAAAAGAAATGGTCAAATCTAGAACATGAATGCTAGAAATATCAAGCATATATAGCTTTTTGATATGTTAGAAGAGTCAGAAAGCATGCTTTTTGGTTTTGAGAAATGAGAACTCTATATTTATCCTGTCTTTAGCTAGTTTAATGTGTATTTGGGCCGGTTAGTCTATCTGACCTGCAAATTCCTGTTAAAGAGATTGTGCCCAAATTCAAGAAAAAATGGATATAACTTCATATGATATATGCTGAACAGCAGCTTTCATCTAATTGGACTAATTTTGAATGGGCTCTTCAGACATATTTATCATTTGATGTCCAAGATTTCACATTAAGTCACTACTTAAAACCTAAGATTCATGTTTGTTTTTCATTCCTTATTTTGCTTCTTCTGCAGACTGAACAGCTTTTACATTCAGAAACTCATTTTTGTCTAAATTGAAGCACAACAGAAGATTGCATATTGCAGAATTAAAAAAGTAGAAAAAATGACATACAACAATTTGGTGTTCCTTTTTTTTTTTTGGTTCTAGACCTTCAGCTTGCATTTAGTACTGTCACGTTAATTTACTTTCATTTCTCTTCTGATGCTTCACTTGGAGGTCATAGGTTTGAACCGTGGAAATAGTCTCTTGCAAAGATGCGCGTACAATAACCTATCATGTGGTCCGGCCCTTCCCCGACCCCCACGCACAGCAAGAAGCTTCGTGCACCGAGCTGCCTTTTTTAATGTAACACGTGGAACATATATAAATTTCACATAAACAAATACTCGTACAATCTTTGAATGATTCCTTCCATCTCAATCTGTTGTTTAGACAACAAAAGGAATAAAATGAAACCTTCTCAACACTAAGACTGAACTTGTATTTAGACACATTTCTTACAATTTAAATCTTCTCAACACTAAGACTGAGCTGGTATTTTGACAGCAAAAGGTATAAAAACATTAATGAAGTTTAGTCAGTGAGGCTGCCCCATCCTCAGAGCCACATAAGCCAAAACCCTGTATCCAAT
>JANHAO010013201.1:0-15964 GCA_026873985.1 Saraca asoca
GCTTTAAATGAGCACAAAGCAGCTCTAGTTGAGGTTTGTATATATTGTCAGTTTTTGCGTGGTACTGGCTTTTGTTTATTTTTGCAATCTAGAATGAGATGCTTGGATCAATTACGTATTACAGATGGAAGGAATTCCCAGCAAAGCTAGAAATTTGCAGATGAATTTGTTACTAGGAAGGCTATATCGAAATTCTAGGCATAATCGAGCCGCTGTTTCTATTTACAAAGAATGCGTAAGGTCTGTCAACAACATTTCTCTGCAGTGGGTGAAATTTTGATTTGGCACCCAAATGTCATATTTAAATGTTTTTTACCTTTTTTTAAGTCATCTGGCTTTTAATTGTCTGCTTGTACACCGAAAGCATAAAATATTTTAGGCATGCTGCCCACTTGGTTCCTTGTGCTTGAACTATTAACAGCTGATGTTTTTGCTCATGTGGACCTACTTAATGCAAATCTTGCCAAAGTTATTGATGTACAGCAGTGCAGTTATGACATTCTGAGGTTGGGTGGGAGTGTAGAAGTGTCCGTTCTTTTTTTAATATCTCTTGTTCTGAAGACTTGTTGGGTGTGTGTATGAATGGATTGCAAAACACCATATGCATGTCATAGTGGCATGATTACAATATTTCTCTGTCTCTGTCTGTCTCTCTCTCTTTCTTTTCTTCCATAGTTCATACCCTCTGAGCTTATGTGGTTGCATTTTATGAAATATCTTTCTATTTTTGACCATTTGTTGCCCAATAGGCAGTATTGCATGTATGATAAATTTCTAGAATTGATGACTAGTTTAAGTCTTTCTTACCTGTATTTGTATTTGCATTATCAAGAGATATATTATCATTGGATTTTAAACCATATTTCTTTAATTGATGTCTTTTTGACAGGCATTGTCCTTACTTAATTGAGGCTATCACTGCTTTAGCAGAACTGGGATCTGCTGCAAAGGACATAATTTCATTGTTTCCACAGGTCTGTTGACAGAAACAGGAAATGATTTCCATGTAGTTTTTCTTCCTCAGTGGTATTACGGATTTTCCTAATTTGAATATTCTTCCATGATATAATTGATGTGTAAACACTCAATTTCAGACTCCAAGTAGAAGTGGGAGGGCTCCATTTGATCATTTTGATTCAAGCCGTTGGCTTCAAGTAAGTTGTTCTTTTGATTGTCGAGATCCTTGTTTTCCTCTTTGCTCTACGGTGCATGCTGCCATTTAACTGTAGGAATTTTTCATCCTTGAGAAGTAACATTAGATGGATGTGTGTCCAATCCATTTGAATGAATAAATACCAATAATTATGTAATATTTTAGGTGGTATATTAAGAGTGTAGTGAGCTTGATATTTTAATATCATTAATCTCAGGTGATTATTAGTTGCAAAGCAAAATCTAATCATTTGCATAACATATATTACACAATGTGCATGGTCATGCCAGGTGTTGCTTCTTTTGCTGGTAGCTTGATTATCTTTGTTTTGCTTTGCATGGTATTGATTTGGAATCACACATTTGAAGTTTTGAACTGCTATCTTTCACTGACTCATGTCCTCAACTGAGAATTGTTTTGTCTAATGTTGACTGATTGGAATGAAACTGAAATATTATTTCTGATGACATTTTCTCATTTTAGGTTTTGTGTTATTCAAAATAAAAATTTACTGGAAAATTTATGTTAATAATTAACCTTTTTTTATTATTAATTGTTTATACTGTTCTTATTTTTTCTTATGTCTTTAAATGTAGCTTAATGATTAAGCAGTTGGATACTACATAGGACCCAAGCATACACCTTAACTGCTCAGGGAGTGTGCATTTTATATGACCTGATCTACTGCCAAAAGCTAATCCAAAGTGATAGGCATGTAAAAAGTGGAAAATTAGTTTCTTCATGGAGTCACATTAAATTTTTTCTTTCAAATGTGGCATATTTCTTTCAAAGATTGTATTTGTAATTTTTGGCTGACAATCCATTCCTGTAACTTTCAATTCTTTTTTTTTTTTTTTACCTTTTCCTTGCAGCGGTATGTCGAGGCTCAGTGTTGCATGGCTTCAAATGATTATAAAGGTAACATACATATTTCTTATAGAGTCTACTAATCCATGCTTGTTACTGAAGGATCTCATCGTTTGTAAAATATATGTTACTGTGTAATCTATGGGTAGTTGATATATATTTGTATGAAGCCTAAAATTCTTAAAATTCAACATGGATTCTTGAATGACTCAAAAAATGGCTGGACTATGAAACTTCTACTCTTTTGTCTCTGTCAGTGCAGATTGTAATTATTTGGTTTTCCTCCTTATAATCTCATAACCTTTAGAGCTGTAAAACTGTATTATTCTGACCACAAATTCTCAGTGAACGGAGAAGAGGGTCACTCCTCTCCCTACTTGGAATAAAGGGAAGATTAGTGATAGGTGGGAGATAGTTTAGACAAAACCAATAAATAAATAAATGAAGGAATGAATGAATGAATGAATATATGCTATTGTAAATTATTTCGTTCTTATTTGGTTTTATTACTTATGTTGCTCATTTTTCTGCATTACCTTCTACCTTGCTTATTTCAGAATCATGTCAAGATTTTTATGGAAAAAATTCCTATTTTTATGGTTGCTTATACTTTATACTATATTCCATAATGTGCTTATGTATGCAGTTTTTGTGGCATTACATTGTTGGCAGGTGGCTTGGAACTCTTCGCAGATCTTTTACAACGCTTTCCTAATAATATCCACTTACTACTTGAGATTGCAAAGGTAAGATTTAAAGGCTAAAGCAATGGATTATTGCTTCTGAACCAATAACTACTTTTATATATCTAGTTGCTCTCAAATTATATACTTAGCATGCCTGTTTTAAATTCTAATGCGTGTTGTGAACTTGTAAGCAAAGGTTGAAGCTATTATTGGGAAGAATGAAGAGGCCATTATGAATTTTGAGAAGGTAATATGAAGTCTGTTTATGGTGTTTATAGAATAATATCTTACCAAACATGCATATGTACATGCATTCACAAAATTTATATGATAATTTGGTCATAACAGGCCCGATCGATTGATCCATATATTATGACATACATGGATGAGTATGCGATGCTTCTAAAGATAAAGTCCGATTATCCAAAGCTAAGCAAGCTAGTGCATGATTTGTTAAATATTGATCCCACAAAGCCAGAGGTTTTTGTAGCTTTATCTGTTCTATGGGAAAGGAAAGACGAGAGAGAAGCATTATCTTATGCTGAGAAGGTTGGTTTTTCATTTTTCTTCAAAGCTGGCTGGACTGAATTCCTCCATTATAATATTGCTTACAATTGACTGTTTATTTTGCAATCAGAGCATTCGGATTGATGAGAGGCACATACCAGGTTATATAATGAAGGTATTATAACATTTTCATACCCAATGTGATTGGGTTCATCTAATTGTTCTTATGTTTAAGATCATTACTTCATTATAAATTTTGCTAATTTAATTTCACATGCTGCTTTATTCAGGGAAATTTATTATTGACACTGAAGAGGGCTGAAGCAGCTGTTGTTGCCTTCAGGGGAGCACAAGAACTGAGACCTGACATCCGTTCATATCAAGGTTTATATTATTTAATGTAAACACTAGAGAGTAGCATGAAATACTTCTCATGCCTTCAATGGCATAGTGTTGTAGTCAACATCAACTGCAGAACATGGAAATAATAGATTTGCAGACTTTGACATGATTGTGAATTTTACTTTCAGGTTTGGTTCATTCTTATTTGGCTCTCTCTAAAATCAAAGAGGCTTTATATGCTGCCAGAGAAGCAATGAAGGCAATGCCTCAATCTGCAAAGGCTTTAAAATTAGTAGGTGATGTCCATGCAAGTAACCCTGGTGGCCGGGAAAAGGTAAACCTATCAGCACTTAGGGATAAATGCCAGCGGATTACTTCCGTATCTAAGTTATGTGTCAAGTTTAATGCATCCTTTCAAACAGGCAAAAAGGTTCTATGAATCTGCATTAAGACTGGAACCTGGTTACCTTGGAGCTGCACTAGCTCTGGCTGAGCTCCATGTTATTGAAGGCAGAAATGGAGATGCTGTTTCTCTACTTGAGAGGTATCTCAAGGACTGGGCTGATGACTCTCTTCATGTGAAACTGGCTCAAGTTTTCTCTGCCACTAATATGCTTCAGGAGGCTTTATCACATTATCAGGCTGCATTAAGGTTGACCTTGCATTGTTTTGAATTTACATCACGAATCTGCATTGCTTTCTAACTTCTGTAAAAGAGCTTAGTTGGACATCACTTGGATTGGTCTCAATCTATGTCACATGGGCAATTGGGAGAATATGCCATCTTCATTAATGGCAATTTTCATTGATTATATTCCTTCAATACAACAATTTAAACCTTCTTGTCAGTATCATTGATAATGCTTTCCTCCCAATCCATTATATGGTCAAGTCTGCAGGTCACAATTGATGCCTCCCAATTGTTGTGAATGTCCATGTATCTTGAGATTTGTGAAATAGACTCCAATGTTCGCCTTTGTTCTTATGATTATATTTTACTTCTAACTTTTAGTGCACATTGCAGATTAAACCCACAGAACGAAGCTGCACAACGGGGTTTAGAGCGCTTAGAGAAGCAGATGAAGGTTGGTCTTATTTTTTCGGTTGCTTAATAAATTTCTCCAAATTTACTATGCCCTTGCACTTTATTCCTCCTGGATTATGTTAATGTTTATCTAAAACCTTAATTGATTGATGAGTGAAATATTAAAGGATACATAGCCTTGAAATACAAATGACTTAGGATAGAATTTGCATTCTTTGTAGGGAGTGGATCCAGATGCACCTGAGGATGATGAAGACAATGATGTTGAAGATGCTGACGCAGACCAAGAAGAGACTGAACTTCTATGAGTGCCGGTGGAGAAAGTAATCACAAAATCTATTAAGATAAGAAACATGTATCCATGCTGAGAGTTTATTATGATATGAAGACGACATTAGTGGTAGGGCAAAAATTACCATGATGGCCACCAACAAGCTGTTCCTCTGTCTGTCTTGATTGAGGAAAAATTTGCATCAGAAAAGAAAAAATCATTATCGTTGCCAAATTGGCACAATCTCACTTTTGTACACAGAAGGGGACTGAGGGGTTGGACTTTGCCCAGAGGGCTGAGTTCCTGTTGGTCAGACCAAACATGTCTCATAAATGTAAGCTCGTGTTATATTGTATATTTCATTTTTTTTGAGTTTTTCTCTTTTGTAATATCTTTTAGTATTGACTTTCTGACGGCCTCCTCTCACTTTCTGTATAATTCAAAATCAGTGACTAGATATTTCTCCCTTCTCCTTGGCTTTGATCAAAGAAGTTGAGGACCTTGCTCTTTTATTTGATGGTTAGGATAGGGATGATCTTGCTTTGACCAATTCTGGAAGCAATTAGAGGGACTTCTTTAATTGTGTTTCTGCATTATTATCTTCAGTGTTTTTATTTTTTTGGTCAAGACTTTGGTGAACATTCACTTATTCACTTGATATGCTAACCCACTGTTATGAATGGATGAGATTTGGATAAGTGTTACTTGTGAATGGGTCTACATGTTTAAATAAAATCATATGATTTAAAATTTTCCTAACATGTAGAAGTATATGCTTATCACACTTCTAAGAAGGTAAGGGATTTTTCACTCTTTTCTTTCATTTCCAATAATCTAATCCCAAACATATAAAAAATGAGTTTGCTTCATATAATTAACAAGCTGACTTTATTTAGGTTCAACTCATAAACCCCATCTTCTTAGTTTCTGACTTTGTCATTTTCCTTCAGAGAGACACAATCTCTCCTAGATTCACAAAGATATTGAGGGGATTCATATTCCTAACTTTTCTAGTTTGTTAGCAATGAGTTATGAGTAATTAATTTTTCAACACTTGTCAAAGGGATATAATCAATCTTTTGTTGTCAACTGATTTTAGCAACAATAGTTATGTCAGGTTATCTAGTGTCCTTCAATTTCTTTTTCATTTCTTTATTTTGATAATTCTCTTAACATTACAGCTCAGAACATATCATATTTCAATTACATCATTTCATTTTCTATTTCTTCTCATTATCTTGTACACTCTAATCATTTAAATTGTAATTATTATTTGCTAATAAAATTTATAACTACTAAGAACTTAAGACTACAAAAATAGTAACTCCTATGGATATAGTTACAAAATACTAGAATTTGAGCCATGGGAGCCCAAGTCAAGGATTCAAACATGTACAAAATTGAGTTTGCTTAGCCAATAGTTTGTGGCCAAGCATACATTTTGTGAGGCAAGTGCTGAGGTCCACTAACTGCAAAGTAATCACGAGATAGTCCCAAGACTCCAAATGCCATTTCCTCAGATACAGCTCCTGGTTCATCATTAGTGGGGCCATTTACAAGGAAAAGTTCCCAGGTACATATCATGTACTACATAAAACCAATTACAAATTGACATATGTACCAAGTAACCAAAACATTTAATGCAATTAGATGTGTCAACTTGTAGTTGATTTCATGTAATATGTAACATGTACGTAAGAAATTCTCATTTACAAGACATTTTGCTACACATGAAAAGGTTTCCTTGGCGTGGGGGCTCTATTTTCCATTGACTGCAATCTCTGCTTTAGATGGAAAACTTCAACCTGTGCGGCCAACAAAGGGTAGCAAGATGTTGAAGGAAAATTTTGAAAAAAAAAAAAGAAAAAAACATCGAATAATGGGCCAGACAGAAATGCACGATTACATCAACTAGTTTGAGAATATGAACCCAACTTTTCAAGAAGCTAACCCCTCGTTTGGAATTAAAAAAAAAAAACAGAATTCAATTAATTTAAAATTAGATTCATATGTAAAACTGTTAATGAATTTAATTCCAAATAAATTCAATTCTAGTTTTTTGAAGCTTCTAAATGAGGGGTAAACAAGTAAAAAAAACATTTGGAGAATGCAAATAAAGTTAATAAATCAAACCTATAAAACATGTAAGAGCAGTAATCAATTTAAAAATGTACCTGTAGTTGGAATGCCCTGGCTCTTTCTCCTGCAAGTACTCCTCTCGTTGAGTGCAACTCCTACAAGTTTTTATTTTTTATCAGCCAATTACAATTTTTATATAGGTATGCAAGTTCTTACATCAAACAAAAAAGCCACTACAACATATAAATCTCTTATAGAATCCCTTACGTACATGCACACATACAGTCTGAATCAAATTTGCCCCATCTATTTTAAACAAATAAGGCCGATTTAAGTCAGACTGTACCATATGTTTAAGTGTAAGAGATGGCACAGGATAGTCTGTGCAACTACGTCAAATGGTTTATACCTTCTGTGTATCATCTAAAACAGCCTTGAGGAAAGCTACATCATGCTCCAGCCTTACATTGTCAGCATGGACAATGTTCGATAGGCTGTTAGCCTCTTCCTGGGCTAACTCTACACCCGCCAGCTTCTCTCTCAGTAAGTCCGTCTCCTTTGCTGTGTCAGCCAGCTTCTTCTCCATCTCCTGCCTGCTTTTAAGTACAGATGTTAGACTTTTCTCTGCAGCTTCTTTGGTTGCCAATGCAGCAGCCAATTGCCCCTCAAGAATTCCATGTTTCCTTATCAGTGCGGCCACTTTAGCTTCGTAATAATGATATATGTTTGAAGGAGTGGATAGTGATCCTGACTTGTGGTCGGGGAATGACACAGCATCACTTTCAAGTGTAAGATTTCCAAATCCTTGAGTTTGTTGATTTGAACTTCCTGATACCACCAATTGTGATTCCTCCATGTTGGTCTTGGCTCCACTTATGTTCATCTGATTTCCATGATCATTTTGATTTGATCTGTTTTCTGTTGCCTGAAACATATCATAACCAACATTTAGGAAGTAACATGCAAATAAGGATTGGTGTGTCAATAACTCTACCTAAGAAGCAGACAGCAGACATCTGACATGATCTAAAAGGATGAAGGCATGTCCATTCATATCTATGAATAAAAATTATGTAAATATACAAGTATTGATTAATATAAATAAGAAAATATCTAAAATATATTTAAAATATGTAAAATCATGCTTAAAAGGCATCTAACAAGTGCCAGAAATTAAAATTAAATAAATACTCTTAGTTATAGGAGTGCTATATATATATTGGTCTTGAAGTGTTGCCCGAGTGTCAAGTGTCCGACATGTGTCCTTGCCTCATATATAACTATTAATGTTTATTTGAGATGTTGTAAATGTTACGAGATATGATTCTGACTTCTAACTATGAAATGTGTGTATTACCTGGGGAAATGAACTTTCATCTTCTGCATTCTTGTCGAACCGAACATCAGGATTGTATTCTTCCTCATGATCAAACTGCCTGCGAAGGGAGATGTTTGAGGAGAGAGAATTGGGATCTACAAGTAGGGATTCTGAAAGAGATTTCCTTCCAGAACCATGTTCAATTGCAGATGCTAGATTTTGTCTAGCAACCGAGTTAACTGTACGCTGGGAAGAATCATTAAGTTGATTGGATGATGAACGTTTCCCAAATAGGAAAGATCCTGTTCCTTTAGCAGGATTGGATCGTCTTCCTAGCGTTGACGCATTCTTTTCCATCACTAACACTTCCACCTGTGACATTCCAGAACTTAAATGTTGAATATCCAACAAGAATCAGCTTGTACACTAGATTATTCTTCGTCAGACCTGATTTGACGACTCTTTCTTGGATCCTCCAAATGCAACAAGAAAGTCTTTTTCCTTGTGCTGAACCAGCACCAAGCTGAAACCCTATAAATGCAACAAATCTTATGCTTTAAAATAATCTAGAAGAAAGTACAGTCAACTTTGCATACGAGAATTTATTGAGGAAGGGGATTTGTCTTAAAACTGATGGAAATAAATAAATAAGAAAAAGTTTTGACTCTTGGAACCAAATATATACGGCATTTAGTAAGATTCATGTTATCTTGAAGGAGCTGCAACAATATATGCATTATACATCATGACAATTTACAAGTTAAAGGTCAAATTAAGGAGTGAATTTTCTTATTTAAGAAAATTAGCCAGTAATTTCATAACTGGAGTTGTAACAACGTATCAGATTCCGATCAGATCACCAAGACAGATTTTAGGCTTGTAGTATGTAATGCTAATTATCACAAGCTTGAAATCAGAACCAGGTTTTATATGTGAAAGAAAGAACAGACTGCATCAACGAAAATCACTTCATAGTGATTATTATGTACAAAGTTGACATTTTGAAACCTCAAAGAACAATCATATTACCTTGAGAGTCTGAGTAGCTGTTAATAATCTTTGCATTTAAATAAGGTTAAGCTAAACTTAGTTCCTATGGTTTGTTTCAATTTGTAATTTCATTCTTATACTTTTTTTTTCTTTATAATTAAGTCCTTCGAGTTTATTTTAATTTGTAATTAGTTCCCTCCACTCATTAATTTGGAGATTTTCGACTACAGTTATCCAACATGGCTAGCATTTGTTGATTTATGCAGTTATATGGTGACATAATGATGAATAAACACTCATTCGAATAACCAATTGTTGCAGTTTAGCATCAAGATAAATACAATGGAATCATATCCACTAGAATAGAAAATATGTATCATTGAAATTACAATTCTTGATTCTCTTATTAATTTTTGTCATTGGAGTTCTATTTTCTTTATTTCTATGTTATGATATAACTCTATAAATTGACAAACATTTATCATATGGACAAATGCAGATCGAAGTCTCTAAATTGATTATAGGAGGGCGCTAATTACAAAGGAAAATAAACTAAGGACCTGATTACAAGGAAGAAAAGTATAATGATGAAATTACAAAATAGAACAAACTATAGGGACTAAAAGCTTAATTTAACCTTTAAATAAATAAATCAAAATGAATAGCATGTGGTCAGCAATGGGGATAAATAATAACGAAACACTGAAGAATGAAAAAGCATAAGCTCACCTTGTTGGTGGTGACAGAAGATGGAGTTGATGTGATTGCCACAGACCACTCAACTTTTAAAATATCAAAGATCAGTGTTTCTGCATGTCCTATAAAATGTAGGAGAAGAGCAAATAATTAACAAGAGAAAAAGAAATAGAACAATTTTCCATTGTAAAGGCAGGAATAATTGCTCAAATCTGATAAAATGACTTGAAATTATGGCACTACGAATTTTTAACAGTTAAAATTCAATATTTGTTTTCCCAATTTCTCAGATCACAGGTCCAAAAAGAAAAATCATGTCCTTGTTCATATTATGATCAGCAAAAGCTACTCAGGTTATAAATCATACGTTTCTTCCTGCTTCCACCCCCTGTAATATACCATTTAGTACCGCAAAGAACACCACAGCAACCGGCTCTAGGCGATGGGTGGAATCCTTTTATTTTTATTCTTGACCATGCCATCTGAGGAAAACAAGATCATTTCATAAATATGGCATAGTGGATGAATATTTGATTCTGTCCATAGGAAAATCAAGCAAAATCCGTGCATGACAATGTAGCATAGACATTAAAACCAAGATATCTCACTCACCGCTTCAAAGTCAAGTGAGTGTAAATCATTTAAAGTCCTGGATTTTGATGTTCCACCAAATATATAAAGAATTTTATCATCATAAAGAGCTGCCACATGGTTGGATCTTGCAGAAGGCCCTGTTCCCCTGAAATATTTAAGAAGACCACCTTAAATTTCTCAAAAAAGAGAAAAAAAAAAAAGGTAATGCATATAATATAACAAGTGAATTTTGGTAGATAACTACAATGAATTTCATGTTGATGCCAAAGAAAAGAAAATCACTTTCATACGAGAGGTCTAAACTCAAACACTCACGTGCAGTGAAGCGGAAGCCATGTCAAGGACTTGAGATCAAACATATGTAGATCATTAAGTTTCCTCTTTTTAGCATCTTCACCCCCAAATAATATTAAAACAGAACTTGCCCTAACAACAGTGTGACCACTACGAGCAACCTACAATAAGAAAATATAAGGTCAATGCTGTTAAGTCTTATGATATAGAACAAACAAAATCAACATAACGATAAACAAAATGAAGAAAACAATGTCATTTCAGATAATGTTTATTAGCAGATTCTATCTAAGAGACACCTTATACTCTGACACGATTGATTGTAGCATAAGTTGACTTTTCCTGACCATGTAATTTGACAAACTTAATGTGTAAGAATAATATCCTTGCCAATTGCCATGCATGGTAAAATATCAATTTGATTTAAGATTAAAAACAGTGTTATAGAGATTTTAGAACTTCATGGATTCAGCAGCCACCAAATTTCCATGATATTTTTACTATGTAAGGACAAATTAGGTAATTCGAGGATTCCATAGATTTGTACAAAAGTTGCTTACCGGTATGTCTCCTTTTGCTTCCATAAGTGACCAGCACTCTGTCTCAGTATCAAACGCCCATACTACAAATCCAAAAAATGATTATGAGAAAAGTCTTATCCAATGAGCCAGATCAAAGCAGTCAAACAGCATGTGCATAGAACATAGGGCTGAACCTGAAATCCTATCACTTCCTGGTTCTGTTTTACCTCCAATCAGGAGTGCCTTTTTCCCCCATGAAACCTGCTCAAAAAAATAAATTAACCAAGCATGATGATGGAATTCATATTGAACCCATTATTAAGCACAGTGTTAAGATAATAAATCGCTAATTAATGAAGTGTGCTAGATTCAGAAAAGAAGCATGCACTGCTTTAGTTATTTAATCTGTAGAAAAGAAAGAATGCCAAATGTGAAACAAGAAAATGAGGGCAGAGTCCAAATTACTATCTGAGATAAAACATAATCAAACACATTAGTCTTCCAGAAGTTTGATAATAATAGTACCAAGCAATGACCCTTGCACGCTGGAATCTTTAGCGGCAGACTGCTTGGCGACAAATAAAGCTTTGATGATGCTGTGGTCCAGGAAAATCTGTCAAAATTTAACACCTGACAAAAAAACCGAAGTGTATGACAGTTGAACTTCACAAGGTGAACCAATCACGAAAATCCAAATAATTAGTTAATATTTAATACATATTACTTATATTGGTGCTTATTCTAATTGAAAAACATAAAACTTCCAAAGCAAGAAAAGGAATATTATCTCACCTGCACATCATCCAACAATCCATTCCCAGATTCGCCGCCAACCACAATCATCTTGTTCCCAATGACAGCTGCTGCATGCTATTGATGATGAACAACAACAATTTAGGCTTTCGGCATATTTTCTCATGAAATGTAAATATTTGATACAACTTACTTCCCCACAATCCCATCACACTTGGCACACGTCACAACTTGTTTAGAAAGTTTTAAATAGGTCATGTCATGTGTGAAATGCTTGAGGGGGTTGTGAGAAAGTGGGTTGTGCAAGTGCATACTCATTTACTCATATAAACAAGCTTCTACCAGAGATTTAAAGTGCGGTCATGGTTATTTCACAGGAAAATTGTGGACAAATCAAGAAAAAAGGGTCAATTTGGTCCATATTCGGTCTGAAATGCGGTCGCAGCTCTTGCAGCAACTGCATTACTTGATGCTGTCCGCAATTTAAATTTCTGGCTTCTACATTTTGCTTCCTCAAGAAACTGAGGAACAGAAATAAGATCATAAAACAATCCTACATTGGATCTAGGAGTTGGTTTGTCCCCAGCAATTGACAACACCATCCAGTTCTCTGAGCTGCCAGATGTACAATTACTTATTTCAGGCGCAGCAGATGAACTTTGGCAATCAAGTTCATCAGAATGACCAGTCCCAGCAACTCCATCAACCTAAAACAACAACAACAACAACCTCAGTGAAACTACCCACTGGTCAAAACCCACATGGAATGAAGCGAAGAAACATACATTGGAGCTTCCATTTCTCTTGGGATGCCTTATAGGACTTCTTGTTCCTTGAGTAGTCTCTGAAAGCTGCACCTTTAATCTGAGAGGCACAAAGTAATGTCCATAAAAATAAAAATTTTCAAATAATTCAATCCTAATTTGCATTTATGCAAATAGAGCATAATGGAACTCTAAATTGGGTATTTCTAAAAAAGGATATAAAGCATTACCTTCCTAGTTTCATACGCCGACGAGAAAAGCCAAACATCTTGTTCAAACCAGAGTTACTCTAGCAATAATCACCTGAGCACTGAAAAATGGATAAAAAAATGAAAATTAGCCCTAAAACTTCATAAATGGAAACAGAGTTCTTCAAAAGAACCTCAAAGTTTTGATTTTTTAGCAACCCTGAAAAGAGCTGCTACGATTAGCAACCTCAAAGTCAACAAAGCAGGAAAAAGTAAATGGCGGACATGGGATTTTCTTTTGGTAGAAATTACATAATGATTCAACGGCTTACCTGCAGCAGAAAAGAGAAGTCACATTTATTTACTTGCACCTCCGTTTGGTTACTGAGAAAGTGCAAGAAAAAGAAGAGAAAAGGCCCCAGGAAGCGATTGATTACCCAAAGCCACGGGCTTTTTTGGACAATAATGCACTAAAAGAAGGTTCAAACATTAGAAAACAACAGAGTCATTACATTAGGTTGGAAGTAGCAAAACAGAGGAGAGAGAGAGAACTCTAGAGAAAGACAAAGAAAACAGTTTACAGACAGAGAAAGACGCACACGTTAGCTAGCAAGTCGCAACAGTAGTTGTCGTGTAGCATTGCGTGCGGTCATTGTTTCCGGACAAAGCGATTTGGTTATGTACGGTGATGGATTCTAAGTTACGCCTGTGGCGTACGTAGTTACAGCAACACAAAGCGGTGAAGAATGAAATGACCGTTGAGCTTATTCAGGTAGAAAGAGAGGGACTGTGAGTGTTTCACTGTTTTTTTCTAAGTTCGTGCAAACCGAGGCAGGGGCAGAAGATGGGGTGGGACCCAGTGTACCCAATTGATTACGGCAGTGTGGGCCCGGTGTCTCGGGACTTGGATGAGTGAAGGGAGAAAAGGATCGAGTCTGGGGCCCCACGTGTTTGCGTTTGCTGAAGAAAAGAGCAAAGACAATGTGCATGTGAATATCGACATTATTAGCAAGATTTCATATTTTCATGTTGTTATTTATATGATTGGACTTTGGAGATGTGTGTCTTTATAATTAGAAAAAGCATAATTATATGTTGCTTTAGACTGAGTAATTTAATTAGCATTTGTGGGTTTGTAATTTTTTTTTATTGTTGGCATCTTAAATTTTGAATTTCAATTTATAACATACAAAAATAAAAAAATAAAAAAATTTATATCCATCTTCTTTGATATTGAATATAATTATATTCAAATTTTTTATTTTAAAAAATATATACTTATTTTTGTCATTTTTTAGAAAAATAAAAAAAGTGTGATTATAATTATATTAAAAAGTTATTTCATTCACAGAAAGTTTCTTAAAAAAATAAAAAATATTTAAGTTATTTAGTTAATTACTATTTAAAAGATGAGGTCCCATAAAATATGAAAGTTACTTACTTTATTCTTTAGATAAGTTTTATTTTCTGTGTTTTTAATAAAAAAAAATATAAAATCATCATTATAAAATTTAAGTAATGACAATAATATCATTTTAGAAATTTACTTGTTATCTTGGCAAATGAATATAATTTTTTTTAAGATATTTTAATCATTTTGATAATATTTTTTAAAATATTTATAATTAAACTAAACATCATATAAGAATTTATTTCCTAAAAAACTCTATTTCTCCGGTATCAAATAAATAACTTTTGATGCATCTTAAAAAATTTATATAAAAATTCATTTACTAATAAATTTATTTTTTTGTAAAAATGTATTTACTGTATAAACTAAATGAATTATAAATTAAAAAAAGATAAGTATAATTTATTTTCAATAAGAAAATGTCATTGTAATACTAATAATGTCAAAAAGTTTGTATTTTTAGAAATATTTTATGTTGTTTGGTTAGAAGAATGTGTTCGGTATTAGTGGTAACATTTCCTTAACATTGTGTCGTCGTTGTTTAAAGAAATGTCACTTTCTAGAATTTCAACCCTTACCCAAAAAAAATAATCATAATGGCGGGGTTGGGGTATGTAATGGTAATTAAGCTTCTTTAATAGAATAATTGTCCTGACCAGAAAAAGAAAAAAAGAATAATGGCATTTCTGTATTTTCAAGTAATTATGTGCACCTTTTATATAAGTGGAGAAATTAAATTCATAATTAAATTCATTGGACCATTTTAAAGAAAATTGAACTATTTTAAACAAAAATATATAAATAATTATAAATAATAGTCATACATAATTTATGTTACACGATATGTAGACACAGAGAAATACGGATACGGATACGGGAATACGACATTTTCAAAGAATATAGGACACCGACACGTAGAGATACGCATAAATAATAAAAATATAGGGATATGTTTATAAATATTAAAAAATATTATACGTATTTATAAATATATATATTATAATTATTATTTTTTCATATGAAAATAAATATTTATAATATTAAATAACAGAGTATAACAAATAATAAGTTAGAAATTGAGCTTGATACGGATGTTGAAATAGAGAATGCGTGTTCGAACTTTTAAAATTACAGACACGACCCTGAAATCGAACTTGACACGTGTGTTCTTGAAATTACCGACACGACTCCGACACGTTTTGTGTCGGTGTCGATGAGTATCGATGTCAGAAATATTTCTGACACGTAGACACAGTTACTATATAAAATGTCGATGTATTATAGTACATAACAATATTTTTATTTGTAATAAGAGGAGTGAGAGTTGATAAATTATTTAATACACGACTTTTCAAATTCCAACCCACGAAACTGAGAGGAACACAGTTTCAAACTGCCATGGACCCGGATTCGCTGCAGTTGGAATGCTGCTGCAGTCGGTGCAGTCCAATCTGAGCCGTTCGATCTTCGATCCGACGGCTCAGA
>JANHAO010013202.1:0-15969 GCA_026873985.1 Saraca asoca
AAGATTGTATACTATGTCTCCAACGAGATAAGGGCAAGATCTGATTTGAATTCCGCTTTATAAATTGTCTACCACTCTTTAAATCTTTATACTACCTAATTTGGGACCTGATAATCGAAGAAACGGGTAGGGGAAAAACAAAGGTGTGTGTGACTCAATTTTTTATAAAAGAAAAGAGCCGGTCACTCAAGTTTTAAAACTAAGTAGTTTGAATATTATAACTAGGAAGTAGTAGTTATTAATTAAACTAATAGAAAAGGTTCCAAGGAAAATCAATAATCATCATGCTATACAAAGAAAAATAATGCATTTAAATTACTAACTTGGCCATTTTTCTATTTATAACTTGTTTGAATAAGTACACTTGATATGCTTTAAAGAGTTATAGTGATTAATTAATGTATTAAATAGGCTTAGAAAAAATTGTAAACTTCTAATGAATATAATTCTAATGATACTTAATAGAATTTAAACTATGAATTTGATGACAAAAAAAACTAGGTGTTTCTTTAATGTTTAAAACAAGACATTTAAAACATCCATAGGCAACAAATGATTTATTCACCATCCAAAGTAATTATTATTAAATCCATGATTTATTTAAAACTAAAACACAATTTTGGTCCTTCACATATGTAATTTTTTTTCAATTTAGTCTTTATTTAATTTTCATTTTTAATTTAGTTCTTGATAGACTTAATTTTCTTCAATCAAGTTCTCCCATCCATCTACCTCATTCCTTATCAACTAAAGTGATGGTGTGAAAGCACAAAGTTTGATATGATGTCATTTAATGCTTGCGTGAACACTAAATATTGATGTATAAGAAGATTAAGTATCTATATGAATTAAAATAATATTATATTAAATTATAAAAGAAGAAGAAACTAAATAATTATCTATACTCATACTTTTGAATTAAAGTTATGTATTAGGTTTAGAGTATGATGGACGCCTATCATGTTTTGAACTTCCATAGCATCAATTTTGTTAAATGGTTAGAAGTAAATGAATAAAGGGACTTGATTGAATCAAATTAAATCTATCGAGGATTAAATTGAAAATAAAGATTAAATAAGGATCAAATTGAAAAAATTTGCATATTTGAGAGACTAAAGTAGTGCTTTAGTTTAGTCTTTATTTAAGTATCATTAAACAAATCATATAACTAAAGAAGCCCTTTTTAATACATTGTCATTCTCTTTGGTAAAATTGCTACTTCATTTATTAAAACCTAAAATTTAAATTTTGCATCAAAATAAATTATGGTTTCATTAAGTGCTCAAAGTTAATAACATATCAAACAATTAAACAAAATAATAATTTTTCTTCTTCTTAAGATTTTTAAAACAAATAAATAAATCGAAGCACTTGAAACATTTGCCCCAAAGTTATATTTTGGATTATTAATATTAAAACAAATGAATAAACTGAAACAATTATTACAATTTTTTAGGGTATGATTTTTTTTGACTTGTTTTTGAAAATTAGTTTCAAATTAGATTTAATTTTTGGAAAATTGGGGACAATTTAAAGCATATGCGTTGCTAATGGCTATTGAGATTGGTAAAAATAATGTTGAACTATTTAAGTTAATAGTTAGGGCAAGTCCAAGTTGAATTGACAGAGATTGGTGATCAATTTTAGTGTGTTTGTAGTGTAAAATGAGAGGTTGGATACTATCTAATTAGAATAGGTATTTAATCAAATAGTTTAAATGTGAAGCAAATAGAATCAAAATAAAAGGAAAAATCAAATAAGAAAAGCTTAATACAAAGGACTTTTGCAACCAATTCTGTGATTGATGATTGATACAATCATTTCATTCCTTCTATGGCCGCTTAGCCAAGAAACTAATTAAGCCCAAAATCTAATTAATTCTTATTAATTTTTTCAACCAAGCTTCGCAACTAATTGACCCTTTTTGCTAAATCAATTGAAGCCTAGCACCTCAACTAATTTACTAATAGCATTAAGATCTAAAAATACTAAGTCTAATTAATTAAATCACCCCAGCAGCAACTCAACTAATTACCCCTAATTCTCTAAGAAATTTGATTTACCTTAATAACAAATCAAAACCCTATTGTTATTCTAACCAAATAGCCACAAACAATAATAAATTGCCTATGGAAATCCAACTAGCAGTAAATCACAATGAAGAATTAATTAATGAGCTTTATTAACTAATCTTCCAAAGCAATTATAAGCATTAAAATAGAGAATCAAAAGAATTAAATTATGAATAGACTAGAATTAAGAGTAAGTCTCACAATTAACAAAAGAATTAGTTCAAAATTTCTTTTAGATTGAGATGAAAGTTTAGCTACACATTAAAACAAAAATAAAAAAGAAAAATAAAAGGAAAGAAGAAACTTAATTAGGGTTAGAGTCTTACCCTAGAAGAGCTTATCTCCTTCTCCTTAGAGACAATTAAAAATTAAATCTAAAAATTATTACAATTATGGCTCACCTTAATATTTATAGGCTCACTGTATTGCCTCTTAAATGAGCTATTGATTTAGGGTTGAAGGAGGCTTAATTGTGTTAGCATTTTTAGAGATTGTTAACATTATGGAGATTGTTAACATTTCTAGATATTGTTAGCAAAGTATGAGATTGATAGCTTTACTAATGTGATTGCTTTTCTATCTTAATTTTCTTAGTTTTGATATTGAAAACAATTTAAATCTGATAATATTTTTTAGTGCTTGTTATTTATTTTATAGGTTCAAAGTGTATGATATTCAAAAGATCTATAATTAGTTTTAGGAATTATTTTATTTTTACTAAGATCTTTTGTAAGTGAATTCAATTCAATTTTGATTTAAGCAAGCTTATTAAAACTGATATATAGAGGCAGAAATTAACCACTTGAAGTGAACTAAAATCAAATATTTTTCAAATAATGTTTTTAAATGATCTTTCACAAAGTGAAAATTTTATAAAAACTATTTTACATTATATGAATCAATTTACGAATTGATTCATTAAAGAACTTGTACTCAAATCGATTCAACAATTGATTCATAAAGAAAAGTTTTGAAATTTTTTTTTACCGAAGGTTAGGATTTTTACCTGAATCAATTCTCTAATCAATTCAAGGCTTTTTACAATATACTATGATTTGATTTATGCATCGATTTAGTCATAAACATTCATTATGATATTCATAAATGAATCGATTCACAAATTGATTCATTAATTGATAACAACTACGAATTGATTCAAGAATAGAAAATTAGTTATTTTTTGAAAATCAGTTACAACAACTATAAATACCCCTAACCTTCTTTCAAACATAACAGTTTTTCATATTTCTACATTTCTTCAAGTGTGAAAAACACTGAGATATTAGAGTTTTATCATATTCATCACTACCTCACTATATCCGATCAATACAAGGATATTTAATCAGAATTAAAGAGAATTCATAGCTAGATATTTTAGATATCTATCTCAAATTTGGTATTGTATTACTTGCCTTGTTTCTTGGTTGAATTTTACAATTTCTAGGTTAATAGAAATTGGAGATACAAAGGAAGAGGTTGATCTTCCCTTTGCATCTTTTTTGGTTATAAGGTTGATTATAACCAGTTGAAGGTTTATTGAATTCTTTGAATGTTTCTAGGTTATGAGATTAATTATAATCTGTATGAGATAAAATAATTGTTGCACCTAGGTTAGCAAGAGCCTAGTTTAATTCTTGTATTTTAAGTTTAGCAAAAGTCCAGTGTAAATCTTATTGTATGAATTGGTTGTTTAGGAGCCCAATTAAATTCCTATTGTAGTTAATAAAAAAGGTTATCCGATTGAGGATTGATCCAGCAGATGTAGACTTTAACTGCGATTTTAGTTAAAGTTGAATCATTTTAAAAATTATAGTGTTCTTTGTTGTTCTTAATCTTTACTACAAGATTACATTTCTATGGCATTGGTTTAACATTTCAGCTATAATACTACAAATTATATTCTACTGTAATATTGTTTCCGTAATAAACTATTTCTACTATACTCTGCTATTCAGATTAATTATTTAATTGATAATTGATTCTCAAATTTATATTAATCTAATCAGTTATTTCAATTAAGATCCTAATTATCCAATTAGCTTCTTAATTTTAATCCAAAGGAAATTTTATTAAAGACTTCCATTTTTACAAATCAAATAAGAATCCACTTTATTTTCAAAGAGAGTATATAAATTTTACTAACGTAAAAAAGGGCAAGATCATTTTCATTCTTTATTATCATATATTTTTCAGGACCAACAAATTGGATGTGGCTCCCTTTATAAGAAATGTAGCCTTGTCTCACAGGAGTCCAGTGGCCTTAAACTTGCATAAAAACTCTATTCCTAGCTCAAGTTATGGACAAAAATTCGAGACATGTTGCTAGATTAGTCTAACCAGTAATAGAATTTTGCATTTAGTTCATAGCCATGAAACAAATTCAAAATGTTGTTGTTTGACTTCAAGCTCTTCACAAAAGTTGTTTGGATGGATCTTAGCTATCTTGTGGGATTAAGTTTGCACTAAAATGATGGATGGAGCTTTACTTATAATGAAAATATTGAAATTGGTTCTAGGTCACAAGACAACACTCTGTTCTAATTTGTGGGATTTATTTGACCTTCAAAGTGGCTGAATTGGGCTGGGGACTCAACATGAAATTTTTAGATATTTCTCTTAGATTTCCAAAGACATAAGAATTACCTAAAACCAAGGTTTAGAACTGAAGATATGTCCAAAAACCTAAACAGTCTGAAATAGTATAAATTTATCAAATAAATTTAATCAAGTACAAAAGCTAAGCATACCACAGCCAATTACAAGTATCCAATTAAGCTTATAAACATGAAAAATATATAAGTATAAAGGGATATAAAATATGTATAAATTATTTTCATTAAATTCCCCCACACTTAGTTTTGGCTCATCCTCAAGCAAGACACAAAAAAAAAAAAAAAAATTAAACTAGACTAAAAATAAAGACTCAAACTCTAAACTTTTTCAATAATTATGAGAATGTAAAACCAAAAGCAAAGAAATAACCAAAGTTCTTGACAACTCAAAACTCAAAAATTAACTAGCAAAGCAATTTTATTCAAAAGGTAAGTAGATTAACTTGGTAGATCTCACAAGATAAGCTCTTCATGCAAATCTCTTTGTGTTTAAATCAGGAAAGTGTTTCATTCAATTGAAATCTATGAAAAATGCACTGTGTTTAAATTAGGAAAGTGTTTCACTCAATTGAAATCCATGAAAATACACTACCATAAGCTTACTTATCATCAATTCTTCACTACTTAAATCACATGCATAGCACAAATTAAAAGGATTTCACCAAGGTTGCAATGTGGCCAAAGGAAAAGAGGAAGAAAAGAATGACAAGGATATGAAAGTACAAAATCAAAGAGACTAATAGAACATTGTGGCATAGATTCTACACAAGCAAAGGAGTGATTAAAACTAAAAAATTTACATCACAAATTTTCACATTTTATGACTTCTTTTTTTCTCTTTTTGACTGTCTTTTATTTTGCACTCTTTTTTTTTAGAAAGTTCTTTCAAATTTAATTTTTTTTCCTAAATTACATTGAGTTTTTTTATTTTTCATTTATTTCTTCTTTTCTTTTCTTAATCATTGAAATAAATCACAATTACCTTTTCACCAAACAATTAATACAACCCTACACTTGTTCAAAAATTCATCCTACTAATGAATTAAATACTCTACTAATCCTTAAGATTAGGAAAAGGTAAAGACATTTAAGGCCTAGCTTTCTAATGGGCTACATAATAAGAAAAAGGTCAATTAAGCTCAAGGGGAATTAATAATAGTATATTGCAAGGTAGGCTAAAAGGATAAAAGTGGTTTAATCAAAGAATGCCTTAATCATTTTCATGCATGCATGTGCCAATGTAATCTAAAAAAGATTCAAAGTAAATTCTAGAGCAACAATTTCACGAAAGAAAATTACACACAAGAAAGAAGTGGGGCATAATAAAAATGATAAAAAATGGCTCAAAATCTCGTAGGTTATATGTCTACCAAAAATCAAACTACAAATATTTCAAATTCATTACAATGGTAATTAAATTCAAGAATCAAGAGGTAAGATGATTTATCCAATCATGCCATGCAACCATCAAAATCAATTGTAACCTACTCAAGGCCTAAATAAACTCATCAAAAATGAAAAATACCTAAAACAAGGGAAAACATAAATCTTTTTACTAGAATTTTTTTTTACACAAACAAAGCAAGACAAAGTGAAATGCAAAACAAAATAATTCTAAAATATCTCCCCCATACTTAAATTTTACATTGTCCTTAATGTAAGTATAAAATAAACAATAAATCATGGATGTATAAAATAAAAGAGGTAGGGAAAGAGAGCAAAATGCTTAGGTTACCTCCTAAGAAGCACACTTGTTTAACATCGTTAACTTGATGGTCCATTGGTTCTTTCAACTAGAATCATGAACTCTTGGCACTACAAAATTTGCTTTCCACTTATGACTTTTAGAATCCATCTTCAGTTGCTTGAATTTCTTGCCACCTGCATTTGGTTGTCTTATGAAAATGGAACTAGAAACATCAATATCTCGCACTACATGATCAGTAACATCAATAAAACACACAGAATAATCATCATAAGGATATTCCTTGGCATCATCAAAGATATTATAATGTAAAATATCACCATTAAACTCCATAATAAAAGAACCAACATTCACATCAATTTTTATTTTAAACACCTTCATGAAAGGTCTACCTAAAATGATAAGAGCTGAGATGATAAATGAGGGACCATTAGACATTTTCAAAATGTAAAAATTTGCAGGGAAAATGAAAGCATTCACTTGCACCAATACATCATCAAGCAATCCTATAGAAATTACATTGGATGTAATTGCTAGTTAGATCACAACATTAGTTTTTTTTAAAGGCCCCAAATTCAAAGATGCATAAATAGAATAAGGCATGACCTGTATAGATGTATCTAAGTCTAACATAGCATGTGTAGAATGATCCTGATCAACGGAACATGGGACAGTAAAGGAACTTGGATCCTTGCAATTCTGGGATATTTTTCTTTGAATGACCACAAATATAGTCTCCCTAATACTTATCTTCTCATTGCCTTTTAATTTCCTTCTAGTTGTGCACATTTTCTTAAGCAACTTTGCATACCTAGGAATCTATTTAATCACATCTAGTAGGGGTATGTCCCCTTTCACTTTTCTCAAATTTTCCAGGGTGCTTCTTATTTGTTCTTCTTTGGTCTTCTTTGCCGTTCTGTTAGGGAAGGGAGGGAGAGGGGGAGGAAAGATTGAAGCTGATTGAGAACCACCTTTTTATTCTTCTTTAGTCTTTTTTGCCATTCTGTTAGGGAAAGGAAGGACAGAGGGAAGGAAAGAAGAAACCTAAATGGGTTTGAAGTCTTGCCTTAGAAGAGCTCATTTCCTTCTCTAAATTAGAGACAATACAAAAATGAATCTAAAAGTTATTATAATTATAGCTTAGCTTAGTATTTATAGGCTTATTATATTGCCTCTTGAATGGGTTGTTGATTAGGGTTGGAAGGATGCTTAATTGGACATGGCTCCTTTCATATGAAATGTATCCTTATCTTTCAGGAGTCTAATAACCTTGACCTTATATAAAAACTTAATTCCTAGCTTAAGTTATGGGTCAAAAATCAAGATAACTTTCTAGATCAGTCCAACCCATAACAACATTTTGCACTTAAGTCCACAATCATGAACTAATTCAACACAGTGTAGTTTGACCTCAACCCCTTCAATAAAGTTGTTTGTATGGATCTTAGTTATCCTATGGGCTTAATTTTGCATCAAAATGATGGGTGAAACTTCACTTATGATAAAAATACCGAAATTGGTTTTGGGTTGTGACAACATTCTATTATAGCTTATGGGCTTTATTTGACCTTTATAATGGCTGAAAGGGCTGGGGACTCTTCATGATATTTTTAAATTTTTCTCTTAACTTTTCAAAGACATAAGAATCATCCAAAACTAAGGTCTAGAACTCAAGATATGCCTAAAAATTTAAAACAATGTAAATTTACCGAATAAATTTAATTATGCATAAAAACTGAGTAAACCACAAAACTAATTATAAGTATCCAATTAAGCTCATAAACATGGAAAAATACTAAATATAAAGGGATATAAAATATGTATAAATTATATTCATAAGTTGCACATGCCCTTTTCTTTATATTTTTTATGGAAAAAAAATACTAATTGCACAAAGTACTAATGGTAAAAATCGCAAGCGGATGAATTTTAACACGTAAAAACACATGTGGCTTAAGTAAAAAAAGATGAAATCATAAGTGGTCAAAATTTAATTTAAAAAAAAACCCTCAATTTTGATATGATTTTATTATGTATAAAATAACTATAATTTTCTTAATGGAAATAAATATGACTATTATTGTTCATCATTAAAGTAATAATCTGGGTGTGATGAAAAAGGTCACAAGTAATGGAAATATTGAGTTAGCTTTTTAACAATTTTCATTTACTATTCTTTTTTTTTTCATGAACATAAATACTTATTAGTAAAGGACTATCATCTTATGAACTCGAAACTATATCAATTAACATGAATTTATATTATTTTCTTAAATTGTAATTATGTTAATTTTTTTATTACATTATAAATCATAAAATTAGTAGCAGGTAGAATATGAAAAATTGACATACATGATGTTCATGCTAATTAACATGAATTTGAATCTATAAAATCTTCACTCATCAATAATAATGATGATGATTTGTGATTAATTTTTTTCATTTACTTTTAAATAGATATAATTAATAAACAATAAAAAGATTAGACAACAATTTTTGTAATTTGGTAAAATAAAATTAAGGACAAAAATTTTGCATCATACTAGAATTCACATGATATTAACTTTAATTTTAGATTTATATATGTAATGCAAGTGTAGCCGTGTAGTCATAAAAAATTTCTATGATGCTTGTTTATATATCTAATTTTGATTTAAGCTTAAAAGATCTTTTTGGAACATTATTGTTCCCCTGATACTCTTCTATTCCATTTTCAATTACAATGTAAGTAACATTGAAGTACCTCCATATCTCCACTCCTGTATGGAATTTTATGAATCGTGTAACTTTGTGAAATGTCTTTCTTCTTGATATCATTGTGTTTTTATATGGTAATCATTTTTATATTTGTGTGAAGGATTGAGAACCTAAATTTCAAGGATTCAAAGTTTGTGGGATTCTTAGTACTCTATTACTTTTTATTTTTATTTTTATTTCAAACTATTATTGTCTCAGGCTCTAAAAACATGTTTTAAGGTTTTTTTTTTGGTGATTATGTTTCAAGAATATTTTCATACAACTTCATTTGAGTTGTTAATGATTGTTGTCTTGTAACTTAGGTGATGTTTGAGTGGAAATGTAATGTATAATTTTTTGTTCTTTATGAGACTTCCTAACAATATCACTTTATATGGTATTATTAATTATACAAGATATATAAAATTTTAGAAAATAGTTTAATGCGTTATATGTTTCCTTTTGTGTAGAGAATGAACTACTTTAAATTATGAGGTTTCTATATTTGCATCTAAGTTAGAAAAGATTGTGCTTATTACTGCCTCAATTTTGATGCTTGAAATAGTGAGTGTTTGTATTATTGTTGAAGGCCTCACCTTCTATAATTTTCAATGTTATAATTAAAGTAAAGTAGATAACATCAGCCTAATGATTTCTTAACAATAAAAGTAGAACAAAAGATTAGGTATATATATACATTAGATTCACTGTCTCTTGAAGTCATGCTCAATGTGAAGGGGTACAATAAAACATAAGTGTCTATATAGTTATAAGGTTTGTTTATATATCATTATGTTCAACTTCTTCTTCTATGATTGCCATTTAGTTGAATATGTGAATATTTATATATATATATATATGTATTTGTGTAAAAATTTTATTTGATTTACAACCATGTAGGTTTGCTACTGTACTACTATTTTCATGACAATGTAGTTTTATTATAAAATTGTAAGTCTTAAGTTGGTTAAAAAGAAAAGTTAGTTGTGTTTTTGGTTTAAAGTTTAAACAGGTAAAATCCAAGGATTCATATGTTTGCTTTTTTGTTCAATAATGATAGCTATATTGATTTGAATTGTCAATTGATTTTTAGGTGATGCATAGGAGGACAAATAGGATTAATGAAAAGAGAATTCTTGCACTCCTTTAATTCTTCTTATTTGGTCATTTTAGCAATCAAGATTTAGGATAGTACTAAAAAGGTTTTCTAGATCCTTTAAGGATAAGGAGTGCGTTTGGATATTTAAGCCATAAACATTATGTGCATGCCAATTATTGGGTGTAGGAATAATATTCTGGACTAGCATAATCAATCAATTTATTGTATTTTAGATTACCAAATGTTGAATAATATTATTTGTTTGTTAACCCATATATGTGATCATATTTGTTATTGAGTTTTACTATGACATTTAGACTATTCATGGATCTATTATTATGTGGGCTTTGTTTGTTAGATTACTAATGATGAGAAAGCTAGCCCAATTCATTCCCACAAGAAAAGATCCATACTCTTACCCTATATGTTACTATTGTTATCTTATAGAGACGATAGACTCTGACCTAATGATGATATCTAGGGTAAAGAGGAGTTCATTTTTTCTTTTTTATCTTTTATAGATAATCATAGATAAAGACCATATATAGTGGTTATGAATATTGAATTATCGTCAAGTGCATATTCAATTTCTAGAGTTATTATATATATTATACATATATATGTTGTATGATGTAATTAGATGAATCCTATTATGACTCAATTATTTTCAACAAGTGGCATCAGAGTTTGATCAATTATGTCTTATGATTGTTTATGTGTAGAATTTATGTTAATCACATTGTATGATTACATGTGTGAAATTTGATTTAATTACCCTTCTATTTCATAGATCTATTGAATTCTGGATGAGAGTAATTATTTTAATGTTTATTCAATTTTTTATGTTTTTATTTCATGAATAATTTTGGGGGTTATTGTGCAATCTTAATATATGTTTGTCTTGTAAAACCATGATGTAAAAATTAACATTCAACTTTTAAGGGTTGAAAATCGGATTGCACAAGTTTGTATCTCTGAGCTTAAAATGTTATGGAGATGTATGCAAACGTCTAGGCTGGATTTTGATGTCATTGAATTAATGGGCATACATATCAAAATTAGTTTTGTTCTGGAATTTGGACCATCTGTGTGACGTCACTCATTCTTCCCTGTCTCTTTTTTCAATCTTGAGTCATGCTATTGCCAGAATCAAATCTAAACCTTGATTTTTTCATTGATCTATCTTGAATATTTATAGCTTCCCACCTTTTTAATATGCACCAGAATCATCATATCAAAAGCATAACATCAAATTAAGAGTGAAATATAAAAACAACACCAGATTACTTCCATTACAGGTCCAAAATATCAAGGTGATAATTTTGGAAAAGACTTTGCACTTGCTAGACGAAAGGTCACCATTTTCAACCTTAAAAAAATGTGGTGATAGCTAATTCCTAGAAAGGATAGATCCAAAAGGGTGGTTTCAGGATTTTGGTGGGCAATATATATATATATATATATATATATATATTAAAAACTACTTTTTGCTTTCTGATTATATAAAGTCATGAAAATTTCTTTCAAATAAATAATATATATATATATATATATTCATGGTTGTTTCTGTAACAAATTTGATTAATGAATTTTGATGTGTAACGGCAAGCTTTCAATCTGATTTACCCCATAATAATGTGTAGGACTCCTTTATTTGTTTATGATAATCAAAAGACTCAAAATCCATGACATATTACATGATCTAATTTTTCTCTTTATATATGTAAGGATTAGATTAAATTTAAAGTGTTTGTGGTGGGAACAATTGCATTCATTTCGAACACTCTAAACTTGATATGCATTATCTCTAAGATTAATATTTACATGTTTTTCAAAACAATCCTTGTTCACATTCGGCACTTCTATTGTTCTGGATGGTGGTATTGTAAAGATCATTTATTTTAATACTAAACAATATAATGTAAATTGTCTAATATGCAATCAATTACGTATATTACATTTTATAATTATGTTGGGGCTATTTATGTGAATTAAAGTTGCTTATTTATGGGAGTTTTATGTCACCTTAATTTTAAAGGGTGCTATTTATTTTTTTGGAAATTATTTGTATGAGCACAATTTGTATATTTATGTGATAATTTCTTTCATAAATTACTATTGATTATTTTTGTTTTATTGAAATTATATTAATTTTGGATTTAATCACATAAAATATTATGCAAACTAAATGGTTAATTATGTGTATATTTTGGGCAAGCGACAAAATATGACATTTTAATGCCATATCTTATAATTTGATGCAATGTGAAAATTTGTACAAAATTATTTTTAGAAAGCTCAAATTGAGCCACATGGATTGGTCAATGACAATGTACAAGGATGGACAACTACATAAATAGATGAGAAATCTCCACACATGATGGTTGTGGAATATCATGAAGCATATTTTAACTTCAAAAGTAAAGGAGAAAATTTTTAGATATTATTTTTATCCCATACAATTATTGTTAAAATTTCACGTTATAAATTTTGTGTGATTGAGGATCCATCTGTCATACTCTCTAAATTTTCTACTGAAATTATTTATATCAGATTCTCATATGCTAATGCATAACATATTTATTATATTATCAATTTTGATACTATTTGTTTTTTGAGATAATTTATTTATGGAATTATGTTGTTGTTTGAGAACATATTTTTATTTATATTATGGCCATGTGAATTAGAGCTCATCTATTATGAGATCAGTCATAGTTTTGTGTTAATTAAATGAACAATTTTTTGGAAAAGCAATATATTGATAGTGTACTCACCCTATCGGTATGACATTATTAATATATTTTTACCATTATATAAATAGTAGATATGGATTTGGTGGTTCTAAAATTTTAAATGTCATATTGGTGTTAGATTTTAGAAACACAATATTCAATATTGTTGTTGTAGATATTCCTTGGACTAGGCAAAAGAGGATTAACCAAAAACCCAGAGAACTGGGAGCCAAGACAAAAAGGCACGGCCTAATCCGAAATAAGGTCGCTAGGGACGGTGTGGCAGATCACACGACGCAAGCTCGTGGACCTTGATCAGCGTAGGCAGCAGCGAGCTCTCCTTTGTCTCAAATGAAACAGCTACTGTCTGACAGATGCAGCCTAAGTACTCTACAAATCCGTAAACCAGCTCCCAAAGTCTAACAATAATTTACCCAGCATTTATTACTTGGCATCTAGCATTTAATAAGCAGCATGGATGCAATCATAGTCTTACATTAACAAATTACAATCTATAACCCTCCCAGCATGCATATAATGGGACGGGAAACCACAATAGAAAAGAGAGAAAAAAAAAGAAGAGAGAAAAAATAAAAAAAACTCTATTAAGATACTCTCTTATGAATGTGTAACAAGAAAATAGTGTAAAATAATATAATTACCGTGGACGTAGGGGTCATTTGGACTTTGGCCAAACCACGATAAAATTTTCTCCTCTTTGATTTCTTTCCTTTTACCTTTGAGTTTTCTTCTCACTTGTCATTTTTTTTACGTAATCACACAACAGTTTGGTTCTCAGAACCTTCGGTTGACCGATCATCAAAATCAACTGTCAACATTTTGGCATGCTCGGTGGGACCAAACTGCTCTTGCATCTTTCATTGGTCAAGAGTGATGGCAAGGGGAAGAATAACTAGGAGTTTAGGCACTACAACCAACCAGCCAGGCAATCATGAAGAACATCGACGAGATGTACTTGAAGTAGAATGCCCAGTCCTGGCGAGTGCCTCTTTCGCCTTCCTGGAGGTCGATGGTGTACAGGCCTTGCGTCAGTGCCACGAAGTGCTTGAAAGTACAGTGAAAAGACTCACCGATGCAGTCGAGGTGTTTACCTGGACGTATACCTAAAAGGCTCGAGAACAAGGCGGGGCTCCCCCCATCGCAGAAGCGGCCTAACAGCCGCAGGCAGAGACCTTAGAATGAAGGCAGCAACCAGCTGGGAAGGAGCCTGGAGGGTTAGTTTAGATCATTCCTCTAGCATGTAACCTGAAATAGGGGGACAACAAGCCCGTAAACATAAAGAAAACTAACGAGTTGAGAGCTCATGCCGCACCGAGGGCTCGAGAATGGGCCATGATAATGGCAAAACCCAGTGATACAAAGGCCAAGACCAAATGATCGAAGAATTGATACAGGGGGTACGAAAGTTAGAAAAATGCCCCTCAGCCCAAGATCAATCGGGCTGTTATGAGGAGAGGACTCCGCTATCCAAGGAAATTGAAACAGAACCTTTCCCCCACCACTTCAAAATTCCAACCGTCTTACCGTATGATGGAAGAGGTGACCCTTATGATCATTTGGGCACTTTTAACATCCAAATGGACTTTAGACCGATAATCCCCTAGTTAAATGCCAGATCTTTTTAGCTACTCTTGGAGATGTTCCGCGGGCATGGTTCAAGAGTCTCCTAGCTCGCAGTATCAGTAGCTGAGAAGAATGTCAGAATAAATTTATCGACCAATACGGGGCCTTTAAGAAGCAACTTGCGCCATCTTGCCATATGACAATGATCTTCCAGAGAAAGGATGAGTCTTTGAAGGACTACATCACCAGATTCTGATGTGAAATCAACAACGAATAAAATCCCTCTGATGATAGCATTCTGATGGCAATCTCGGTAAGGCTGCGTAGGGATGAAAAACTATACGAGAGCATATACAAGTCCCCAGTAAAGAACTTAAGGGAGTTCTACGAGCAAGCTGCAAAAGAAATCTGGTGGGAAGAAACCTTTGGTTTGAAGGGATTTGGACGGAAGAATGAAGCAAGTAGCTTGGTTCCTGGCAGAGATGGAAAGAGAAGTAATCGCGGCAAAGGCAGGGTAGACTAGGTCAACAATGTGGGCATTCAGCCCTCAAAGAGAGCAAGGACAGGTTGATCCGAGCCCTAAGGTCGCTATGACAACTACAACATCCTATCTGACACTTCAGAGAGGATATATGTCATGGAAAAACATAAGGAAAATTTTGGGTGACCAAGGCCCCTATTGACCCCCTCGAAGTATAGAGATCCTAACAGGTTCTGTGCCTACCACAACGATATAGGGCATACCACCTTGGAATGCAAATATCTTAAGGATGTGATTGAGGACCTCATTCAGAGAGGCCACCTGAAGGTTTATGTGGTACGATCATCAAGCCAATGATCCCCACAGCGTACAACATGACCACCCCACGATGCCAAACCAGGATAAGCGACTGTGGTAAAAACCATTTACATGATCCACGGAGGACCGCACATTGCAAGAGCCTCGCGTAGTTCACGGGAGCAATACATACGGAATGCGAGCTATGTCTTGTCCATGGGCAGGGAGCCTAACAAACCCACCAAGAAAGCAAGAATGACTCCCAAGTGTATTACTTTCGTGGATGACGATGAACGGGGAGTCCAATCCCCTCATAACGATGCTATAGTCATCAGGGCCAAGGTTGGCAACATCGAGGAGCGAAGAATTATGCTAGACATCGACAGTTTGGTGAATGTCATATATAAAAAATGTTTTGACCAAATGGAATTGACTCGGTGCAACCTCGAATCTGCACCTGATCCTCTTTTTGATTTCACAGGTGACGCGGTATTTCCAGTAGGGTGAGTTAGGCTTCCCGTTACCTTAGGGGATAAGGACCGTCAATCGATCGTTTTGGCATATTTCCTGATCGTGGATTGTCCCTTGGCTTATAATATAGTCCTAGGGTGACCAACGATGAATGATTTGGACCTGGTCATGTCCACC